>VWZG01008543.1:1797897-1848355 GCA_013396735.1 Grallaria varia
ATGTTTTCATCTGTGGTGTTTTGATATTTGCAGTTAGTCTTGGTCCTAAACTGAATTTTTCTGTTCAAGACTAACCAGATGATGATTTATGTTTTGCAGTTCAGCATAGAGGAAATAAGTTTGAGAATTTTTATGGATGTTTCCTTTTCTGTGGATCACGTTTATTTACATTTNGAAATCAAAAATGAAAATATTTTTGGGGGATGGTTCTACCTTCTGTACCAGAGATTGTATTTTGGGTTTTTTCCTGTCTTCTCTTAGTTGTAGCTTAATAGAATTGTTTTCACTCTGTGGCCTTAGTTGCCTAAGTAAGGGACAAATGGGTAGAGGGAAACACCGAACCAAACAGTTAGCATTTGATAACAGCATTGTGGTTTCAAAGGGACTCATGCTATTAAGTGGCACAAAGCAGAGGGCAGGTAAGAACACCCAAGGATGCTCTGAAAGCTTGTATATTTCAAATATATGAAACTTCTGTTTAGAGCTAAGCTGAGTATGGTTGTTCATGAAAAAGCCATCTTTTAAGCTTGTTGTAGAATCACGAGGTAGTATATTTTGAAAATTAATCTTCAAAACTTATGCAGATTATTTAATTTCTTTTAGTTCTTTTTAGATTAATTCTGTAGGATAGCAGGGGAGTAAACAATTCAATATAAAACAGAGGACAAGTGTTTAAGCTGTTTCAGACTGCTGAGTTTGGCAATGTCTAATTTGAAGTGGGGTTTCCATACATTTTGAAACATATAGAAGGGTAACATACTACTCCTGTTTGAGAATTCACATGGCCGTACAATTTCTTTAAAAAAAAAACAAAAACAAAAAAACAAACCAACAACAAATGGCATTAGTATTTACTGCTTGATATTTATTTAATTGAAAAATTCAAAAAATCTAACCCTGTGAAAGCATATTGGAACTGGTTAATGCAATACACATCTGCCTTCCACTGTCCTTCAGTGTGGTAGTAGTAGGTAAAAGAGGAGAACTCCTTGTCAGTCTTAAACAATTATTGCATGGCTGAGGCTGAAGCATGGCGTGCTAAAAGCTGCCAAAGTGGGGTTCTCCTTGGTGAGGGTCACATAGGAACTTCACAAAATGTGTAGATGTTGTGCGTAGGGATGTTTTATTGGTGGAAATGGCAGTGTTAGGTTACTGGCTGGAATCCCTGATCTTGTAGGACTTTGCCAGCGTTAATCATCCTGTGCTTCTGGAGTTGAACATGCGAATGTGTTCTGCATTTTGCAGGTAATGAAAATTGGAGCTGGTAGTTGGAGGATTTTAATAGTGGGCCTTAAGAATCAGTAACACCTCATTGGTCAAAAAGGTCATGCCCAAATTCTCAACTGATCCCTCCTCCCCCTTTCATTACCAGCTGCTTTTTCAAAGCAGTTGGCTATAATTGCCATTGTGGAAACTTCAGTTTTGTTGGCCTTAGGTACAACCTTTTCCTGTAACCACTGAGGACTTGACCAAAGGTGGTGAGTTAAAGATGTTTGGAGGGGAAACAGCAGAAGAATCATGGGAGGCGCCAGAGAAGAAAAGCTCTTGTTCCTTTTTATTTTTCACAGGCTTTTAATGCTAGAGAAATCTATAACCTGGATTTTCAGTTTCGTTTCTCTAAAAATGGATTCTTGTTTCTGGTTTTAATATATTTAGTCTGATCTTTATTTTTCCCCCCATTCAGTAAACCAATATGCTGAAGTCCATTTGTGTTTTACTCTCACTTTCTTCCTTTGCTTACAGATACAAAAATAGCATGCAGAAATCATCCTTCCAGCATGCTTCCGTTTCTTTATTAACACATGAGGGTTGTAATTCTGCTTTAAAAGACTCTACATTGCCAGAACTACTACACTGTGACTTACAAAGGCTTGTAAGAGGTTCTTCTGCACATGTATTTTATAAAACTCATCTCTAGTTTGATATTCACTTTCTACTAATGCCTGATATGACACTATGAAAGTACATGATAGATGCAATGGGATTTTGCAAGAAAGATCATTTGGATAAAGCACTCATAGCTCCTCTTAGGCTTATACAGCTGTAATTCCTAGTTATCACCATTTAAATTTATAAAAATTATCCTTTGTAGCATAGGGTGCTCTGGTGTCTAGGAATTCTACTGGAACAAAGAGTCTACCTCCAAAACCTAACCCTCTAGAATTTTATTTATGTGAGTTCTTAGTCAGTAAAATGAGTCCAAGAAGATCAGAGCACATGAAAATTTTATTAACCTAAAGCTCTCTAGAACTGAATGAGAGAATTATTTCTTGCAATACCCATATAGTTACTTTGTAGAGTTTCTAGTTTAATTTTAGTGTTCTAAAATAAGTATTAACAACTTATCCAATTAAAAATAATTCTTATTTATTCTTCCCTATTTTTATCTGCTCTGATGAAGCTTGGTACTTTACCTCATACTGAAGAGAAAATTGGAGCAGTTTAGGGCTAATGTTTTTAACTCTATTGCCATGAAGTAGATAGTTCTCTACAAGATGACTGCAGTCTGTTCTTCATTCTGTGTCATTTCCTAGAACTCCTTCAGATTTACTGCAGGTACTAGAGGGGCAATTAATGGTTACACCCATAGCCTAGACATGTGTTGCAGCCTAACCCCAGCCAGCACCATGCAGCTGCTCACTCCCTACCAGTGGGATCAGGGAGAGTATTGGAAGGGGAAAAGACAAAAAAAATTGTGAGCTGAGATAAAGATAGTTGAACAGGAGAAAGCAAAAGGTGCACACACAAGCAAAACAAGGAATTGATTCACTGCTTCCCATGGGCAGGCAGGTGTTCAGCCATCCCCAGAAGAGCAGGGCTCTGTCATGTGTAATGCTGACTTAAGACAAACACCATCACTCCAAATGTCCCACCTTTCCCCCTTCTTCACTCACTTTATACACTGAGCACAATGTCGTATGGTCTGGAATATCCCTGTGGTTGCTTGGGGTCACCTGTCCTGGCTGTGTCTCTTTCCAGTCTCCTCACCAGCATGGCAGTGCAAAAAGCAGAAGCAGCATTAGCTCTATGCAATGACTGTTCAGAAATAACAGAAATGTCTCTATTATCAACCCTGTGTCCAGCACAAACCCAAACCACAGCCCCATACCAGCCACTGTGAAGAAAAATAACTCAGCCTCTGCCCAAACCAGCACAACAGGTATGAAATCAATAACAGTACACTAGAAAGTAAGATTTGTATAATGTTGGATGCTGAAAACAGCTTCAAAAGTCAGGACAAATACGTGTTACTAATGTCACGCTGCACTGCCAAGTCATCACTGGACTAATTCTACAAGAGAATTTTCTATTTATAATTCATTTTATTCTTACATTTGCAAGTTGGATTTTTATTTTGGTTTTTTTTGGTGCATGTGGTCTCTTTAAAAGGTGAATCCATGTGACAGAACTGTAAAACCATGGCTTGACTGAGAATCTGTGGACCCTGATGTGCCACTCAGAAGAAATGCCAAATGTGTCTTTAACTTTGGCAAGCAGTTCCCTTTGAGTCACTGAATGCTGCTTTTTTCTGTCTCTCCTTGTTGATGTCACCTTTCCATTTAGCCTGGGTAACCAATATAGGGCATGTCTGAGATTGTCCTACAATGTTCCCATGTGACATGATCCTCCTACTAGAGAGCCACCCAGTTTGGTGCACTTTCTGTAATCAGTTGTGTGTAGATTAAGTCTGTTAAGCCTGTGGAGGATCAATTTCTAAATTTCCAAAATTTCTTAATTTCTAAAACTTGTTCTTACCTTGGGGCTGGGCCAGCCGTGCTTAGTATTTTTTTAACATGTGTGAATCCACTTCTTGTGTGACAGAACTTGTCTTTTTAGACCTATTAATGTCTTCTGCATGTAAATATTATTTATACTGCTTGCCTCCCCTAAGGAGTGAAGCTTTTTTCCTTATCTTCTGGCAAATCAGTGGTTTCTGTGTAAAACATCTCACAGTAAGCCTGGAGGTATTGTCCCTTATGGTGAGCAGCTTCTGTGCTGTATCAAACATGTGCATGGCCTGCATAGTTTGCCACTGAGTCTCTGGTGAAACCGGACCCAACAGTAGTTCAGCACTTTTGGGGATTACTAACCCCTAGTGATTTTTTTCCTATGTATTGTAACAAGAATCTTTGAACTGAGAATTACTTTTCAGCTCTAGAAGAAAAAACAAGACTTCTGTATCCCAGATGCCTCCTCTTTCTCCTCCCTGATCTGCCTTTATATAAAAATGTTTGTTTTCTTTAATGGAAAACAAGCTTAGTTGTTCACATTGGGAATATGGTAGTTGCATTAACAGTGACTAATTTCTTCTGTCTTTTCTGTAAAACCAACACAGGCAGGTGAACACATGTGACAGGGCTACTGATAATTCTTCAGATGGGAACAATTAGTGTGTTATGACTTATTTTGTTGGCATCTGGACCCCAAGCTCACTGCCCTGTACTAAGTGGATCCCAAGATCAGATTTTTCTGTTACAGGAGCTGCCTTGAGCAGAGCAGGCAGCTGAGGCTCCTCTCTGTGCCTGGGGCTGCTCTCAGCCCCTGACTGACCCTGCAGAGCTGGCTCCCAGCCCAGTCTACCCTGGTGTGCTTTCCCAGCTTGGGTGGGTCCTGTGTCAGCACCAGAGGGTAACTGAGCTGTGGCAGAGCCCAGACACAGAGCCCAGCCCTGGTGGCCTCATAGGGACTGCAGGATGTGGCTGCTCAAGGAGGGAGGGCACTGCACTGCTGTGCCTGCTCCTCGTTGGAGTGGTGGCTTTCTGATCCTTGTTTGAAAATCAACCGAATGGCAAGACTTACACATGAATGCAGGGTTTTGTGCTGGCTTTATTGAAAGCACCTCGACAGCATGGAAAATAGAAGTTGTGAAGGCATTGGCATAGGTCTGGTACTGAGTTCTTGTTCACTGTTTTGCAAGAGGAAGGAAAGGACCTGTTTCCCTGGCTGTTGGCATTCCCAGTGGTAACAGCACTCCCTTGGTATGTGATGGCTGTCAAAGTGTGAGCTTCGTGTCCCTGCCCTGAACTGGGAATGGAACTTTGTGGCAGCACTAGGCATGGTGTGGGGCGTGCTCCTTTACTCAGCAGTTTTATTTTCCGTCCCAAAGACGGTGGCCTGTTGATGTCATGCAGCAGGTAGAGATCTCAAGGGAGGAGCTGGCATGCCCAGGCTATTCAATTCACGTTCACAAATGGAGCCACTGAAAGTGGAGAGAGGGAGCTGGGAGATATGATGAGCCATAAGCCCTAAGTGAGGCACTTACTGACTCAGCCAGAGTTAATCAAACCATCATTTTCTGCAGTAAAAGGTCAATTTTAGGTGAATTGAATGCCTCTCTGTGTGCTTACAGGAAAAAAGTGAGATGACTGCAGTAAATTGAGGCTTGTGGTTAAACGTGCATAACTTTTTGGCTTTGGTGTTTGACTCCATAGCTACTTCTTTTGCTGTGTCTGTTGTTTTGTGGAAACTTGTCCCCGAGTCATATCTTTCTCTGTTTTGCTCAGCACTGGTTTATTTGTCTTTTATCCTCTTTCTTCCAGGAGATTTCTTGCAAGTTGAAAAAAAAAAAATGGGGCAGGGAAAAGTCTCTGCAGAAATGTAACACATTGGTTTATAGGATCTCCTTAGTTTCTTTGCAGTGCTGCACAATAAAACTTGTAACTGAAGTGTGTTTTTGTAAGCTGAGGGTGATTAGCTTTCGTGTTTAAAAAAAGGGGGGGGGAAAAATCAACAAAGCTTCTTGGTAGGAGATCAAGAAAATGAGCAGAGAAGCACGAATTACCTGATCAAAGAAAATGGGACAACTGATGCCTTTCAAGCAAAGAGATGACAAAGACATAAGCAGACCGTACAGGACTAAAATAGGCCTCTGATCACTCACCCTTTCAATATTAAGGAATTGTAGGTACTCAACTGAAGAGTTTAGATTGGTCCTAAACCACTAAAAATACTCTACTCATTGACTAACAAGCAGAAAGCCTTGACATTTAGATTAATTTCAAAATTACAGCTCAGGATTTATCGTGTGTATGCTTAATATATTAGCAAACCAAATTTATCCAGACTTGGTAAAGAAATTGGGAAAATGGAGGAAGTGTTTTCACATTTTATATTTGATTAACTGTGCATTTGACAGTGTAAAGAAAATCCATCCTTTAAGAACAAAATTAAAGATATACCAGCAGTCACTTTCTGACTATCAGAAAATCAGATTTTGTCATCACAGTTAATATTAGCAAAATGTCCTTTAATATGATAGCATTCAGAGAATAAGTTTCACCTTTTATATTACATACACTCTATCATCCCCTCATCCATTGCTCCTTTTAATCTTTTTTTCTTTATCTTACCTACAAAAGCATCTTTATTAATAGTGCTATAGAAGTTGAGCCAGCAGGATTTCTTAGATCTTTTAATAACCCTCTGAATTTAAGCTTCCCTTTCTTTTTTATGATGTACCAAGTCTAAAAACTTAAAGGTTGGTCTAACTTTCCTTTTTTTTTTACTTTGACCACCATATAGGAATGAATATTTCATAAAGGGAAAAAGTTTCTTTCCTACCTTATTGAACTGTGCCCGAAATCTATATTTGTCACTAGCAATAGTATCAAAGTGAGGTACTGTTGCTGACCAGTGGGCTTGTTCCTCTCTTGCTCTTAGAAGTTTGTTAGAAAACCAAATGAGAATCCTGTTTCTAATTGTCAAATCTAGCACTTGCTCTGATGTGATATTTCTCTAGAAGCAGACTGAAAAGTAAAAAAAAAAATTATCAACAAATGAGAAAGAAACATACTTTCAAGTAGGAAGTATGTCTTAATTTCAGCAAGTACGAATAAACATGGTATTCAATTATTTTGTACAGTCACTTAATTTGGTTTAATAAGTGGAAACTAATTGTACACATTAGATATTGAAGATTCCCTTTTAATGACTCTTCTAATTGTATGGGCAGTAGTAGCCTTGGAGAAGAAAAATTAATCTTTGAATGGGACTTCTTGTTATTTTATTAATAAAGATACTGACCTACTCTACTGTAGGTTACCTACTTTGCTTTCCCTGAATAATAGCCCATGTCTTGTCTATGGCATGAGTATCTGGTTGGTTCTGACCAGTCTGTGATTTTCAGATGCCAAGAGGCTAAACAGGTCTGAAAGGAAAGCCTTGATGCTAATTTTTTATTACTTCACTTCAACGTAAGCAGTCAAAGGACTTGAACGCTGCTTTTATTTGTGGACATGGCAGGGTCTGCAGCAGTACCCCTGCACCTACTGCCGGGTGTTGGGCTCTGCTGTGCTTTTGTGCAGCCCTTCTCTTTTTCTCAGGGCCCTTCCACGCAGTAACTCTACTCCTCTCCTGGCAGCGCCCTGCGTTTGCTTTCTTGGTGCTCCTCACCCGTGCTAGGCTTGGGAGTTTGCACTACGACAGTGCCTCATCTGTCATGTTCACAGAGAACACAAGTCCAGTTTGTAGTGGCTTTGCTGTAAAGCTCCAGAGAGACTCTGGCAAAGTAAGAAATGTGTTCTGTCATACAGAATTGTCACTGTTGGGGTCCCAGGCTTGTGTCTGACCTTTTCCTTGTTATAAAGGTAGCATGTTCTCACGTGGAGCTGTGATTGCACTCATGGGTGTTGTTGATTTTATTTTTTTGCATGTTATGAGGGACCACTGAGGAAAGGCAGGTTTAAGTTAGGGTTAGGGTGACCCTGGTGAGGTCAAAGTTATTTGTCAGCACTCATATTAAGAAAAGCTGGAGATTGAAGAGATGAAGCTGCAGCTGAACTGAGTGTAGAATTTATCAAGTTGTTCTCTTATCTTGAGTGAATCTGGGAGTCTGGAAAGTGGCCATTAAGAATCCATGGCAGGAACAGTGGGATAATAATCCTCTTTACAGATTGCATTTTAATTTAAATCACGGTGTGTTAAATAGTATTGTAGGTCTTCACAAAACTAGATAAGAAACCTCGTTTCCCAGACTCCAAGCTGAGTATATTACTCTGATTTTTTTTTTTTTTAATTTTGTTATTGAGAAACAGGTTTCGGACTCTTTCAGTTCTGGGAGTTATCTAAACAGATAAACTAGCTTCTTGAAATTGATATATTTAATACCTTAACTATTTCTGATAATATTAACTCATTTCTTATGTTATTTCTCTTCAGAATGTGCAACATTTGTATTTTTTAACTTTTTACTTTTGTCTGCCTGTACAGCTGAATTTCACCACTGATATATGCACCAATTCCTATGGATTTATTTTTTATCTCAGAAAAAATATAGTTTTTCTTTGAATGCTGGAATCACTAGAACTGTTTCAACAATTCCAGAAAGAGATGATTTACTGGCATATCTGTGGTGAAATAGCTATGGATAATGGCTGCTTAAAATAGTCCTGATATGTGCGGTGATGTTTTGCAGATGTCCAGATAGTATTTTTTTTGTAAATTACTATGTATTGTATGCACTGTATTTGCTGTATATTACATAACAAGACTAAGAAAATAAATTAGGTTTGGATCCAAGCTGGCAAGATGAGGTATTTCAACTGTTAGCAAGGATAGAATAAGATAACAGACTACCAAGCACTTTTTACCTTTTGGTTGTGTGATATTTACACTGTGGCTGCACTCAAAAAAAAGTTGCAATGTGCATGTGCTTTTCCCCAACCCTTTATTCAACTCCATGAGCACAAGGAAATTATAAATATGAGGTGTGGTTGAAGGAAGTTGTGTTAGATTTGAATGACAACACTTAAAGCTACTTTTCTTTCTTTTTTTGGTTGGATACTGAAGTCTGGGGTGGGGGGAGTAAGGGAGGTGAACAAGTGTTGCTTGGGGTTTACTGTGCTTGTGCATGAAGGTTGTGCCGGGCTGCAGGGAGCAAATTAAACATTGTAAAACCTCTCAGTTGAGGCAGTTTTCTCACAATACATGCTAATGGCTGTTACAATCCGGTTGGAAATTGTACCCAGGTTCTTTTAAATTGATTGCTCTGAAGGCAAGATTCAGGCACGCAACTCCTTTCGTTGGGTCTCGAACATGTACTGTCTTTATTGAGGCAACAGGAAAAGGGGCAGGCTGGAACCAGGAAAAGAGTTACCACCACCACGGGGAAGGACTTGGGCCGGGAGGGAACCAGGTACCGGCAGGATGGGGAGGTGAGGGCGAGGAGAGGCAGGCAGGGTGAAGGACCATGAAGAGGGAGGGGCAGGTAGGACGGAGGACCCACGGAGAGGAGGAGAGGCAGGTGGGATGGAGGACCACGAGGAGGAGAGGCAGGCAGGACGGGGAGGTGAGGGCGAGGAGGAGAGGCAGGCAGGACGGGGAGGTGAGGGCGAGGAGGAGAGGCAGGCGGGCCGGAGGACCCACGAAGACGAGAGGTAGGCAGGATCAGGAGTGGGGCCAGCAGTCAGGCTTAGACCCTGGGTGAAGCCGAGGTGGAAATGGCTGGCTAGCAGGCACCCCGGGCACAGCCTTATGCACCCTCTCGTGGGCGAGCACTGGGCAGCAAGGTTCTGGGCTGGCTCCCTCAGGGTGCCGGTTGGCCCAGCAGGTGGTATCCAGGCTGGGAGAAAAGGTAAGAATGTTCCCGCGCTTCTGCTGTCGATCACACCTTGAGGGCTCCTCAGCATGTCCGCCAGCAGCCCAGAAAACACCTCTCAGGTCGGTGAAGACAACCTGCCCTGCAGAGGGAGAGCAAGGTGTGTGTCCGCCATTTTGTTTGGTCCCAGGGCGCAGTGTGTCCGCCATTTTGTTTGGTCACAGGGCACAGTGTGTGTGTGTGAGGGGGTTTTGCTCCTGGAGCCCTGAAGCTGCTGGAGAAAACTGTCTTTGCTGTTCGCTTCTTGTCCGGCTTCAAAGTAACTCTGTCTCGGGTGTTTAAATTGCCTCAGTAACGCTCGTTGTGCTTTTGCAAGAGTAATTAATTACTGCCCTAGTCAATGTAAAAGCATACTAACCAGTTAGAGGCAGAACAGTCTCTTACAGTGGTTAAAGCTTTTGACTCTTTGGACTTTGATTCCTCTACTTATTTAACAGAACTGGAAACTTGGTCAGCAGATTAAACTTTTTGTCTTGAAGCTTGATTCTTAACTCAGATCACTTAGATGAAAATGCCTCATAGTTACAGTAGCTAGCAGAAGAGATGTTAAATTGACCAACTGTAGTTGATGGATTTTTTTCATTTTGCAAATGGATGGATGACTACTGTATTGTAACTGAAGGTATGTGGGTGGGTACTGATGGAGGAACTTCATTTTCCATGGTCAGATAAAATCTTCATGAGTTATATAACTTGTCACACCTTTGTCTACTTTCATGATTTTTTTATGTTAAGTTACAGAGAAGAGCAAATGCAGCATAGTGAAAATGTTTCCTTTTCAAAGTGTCTGAAACAGGCTTCCTACTTTGCCAACACTAGTGTAAAATTCTTAGTCAACATCAAAACTAAATTTTAAAAAAACTTCTAATATGGGAAGGAAAAAAAAGGGGGATTATACTACCATAAATCATGACCTGTGATTAGACTATATAAGTTCTTTGAGCTTAAAAGCAGATTCCTGGTAGTTTTAAGCTTATGACATGAGTATGATTCTTCTCAGCAGATGATCAGATAGTTTAGTTCAGCAGCACTATCAGTTTTGGTTTCTTGTCTCTCCTTAGATACACTCAACACCACACCCTCACCCACACCCCTCCCTGTATGCACCTCTAATATCCAATAGGTCTTCCAATTTGGGAATAAAGGCTGAGGAGTGCCACTGGTTGTCATTGGGAGATGCTGAGCTGCTTTCAGTTTGGAGATTCACTGATGTGAAGTTAAACTGACCTGTGACATTGGAGAACCCACTCTGAAGTTCTAGAAGATGGCCTCAAAAATTACTTTAAGGAAGTTATTTGAGGGATGGAAATCCTAAATATTTGTTATGTAACAATGCTGTTTACTAAGAAATGCCATTTTTCCTGAAATAATGCTTTTTACTTAGAGATCATGGATCAGTTGTTAAACTTTCACAACAAAATGCCCCAAACAACTCTTCTTGAGTTTCTTTCCCTGTTTTATTGTAACTATGTTGCACTTCATGGAATCATAAATAGTAATAGATTACAAAAGTGTTTCCTCACACATATATCACTAAGGAAAAAAGGTAGTATAAATGAGTCAGTAACCTTGGGTTGCATTACTTAAGGGACAAATTTTGTACAATTTCTATCCCAATTTATGAGATGGGGACTTAGTTTACCTGCATATCTGAAATTATTTCAGCTGTACAAAATGTTCTTACCTAAAACTATTTTTATCAGGGAATGGGGCTCATGGAAAGCAGAGTGCTTAACCTTGTTCATTAAGTGAATTTTAGTTTAATCATGAAACAAACTATAAAATTACTCTTTTCTCTCCTCTGCTTCACCACCTGGTTTTATCTTTTAAAATGGGTGTCTGGGGACTGTAATGAAAGTGGCAAATGCTTGTGTGATACATTTACAGTAAAAGGTAAATAACTTCACTTTCTGAAATACTGAAGTCAAGTGAGAGACCTGTTAGTTTCTCATCTCTCTCCGGCATTTAGATGAGTATGTGTCTGTCTCACACAAATATGAAAAGACCTGTTTTCCTTATGTAAGGCTGTGGCTGTTTTGGGTTGACTTTGTGTATCTTTAGTTTGTTTTGGAACTCGGTGAGAAATAAATTAATCAAGCGACATGCTGGGATAATTGGGAATGTCTTTTGCTGTATGGCAGCAGTGACTAAGCAGTCTACATTGTTTTGCTTATGGAGTACTTGTAGAGGTAATTCAAAGGAGCAAATAAATAGAGCTAAGAAACTGTTGTTATTAGGTATAAAAATCAGTACTGAAAAGTTTTGACCCAAAAATCACATTTTGACATCATCTTCAAAGTTCCAAAGTCAGTACCAAGTGGGGGAAAAATAAAATCACTTCTGAAACAGGTCTTGGAAATTAAGGTATCTGGTTTTAGAAAGGCAAAAAAATAATTCAAAATGCTTTGCCTGATAGTAGAAAGTTCAAAGGCCATAATGACATTAAAACATTAGTGATGGTTTCTGAGAAGAAATTATTCAGTATGGTGGGTGATCCTAAAAATTTACAGTAAGAAGCATCATCATCATGTCCTTTCAGTGAATTTGTGTTTCAAAGTAGGATTGTAAAACATGAGATGACTGCAACGGTTTGGTTTCTTCCTTTCCTTCCTCATCTGACAGTGCACTTATAATGTGCATATTTTAAAGGGGATTGCCAAAATGTCTCTCACTATATTCCAATGAAATATTTATATGAACTCAGGTGCCAAGCAAACCATTAAAGAGAACTTAAACATTCACTTGGGTGAACGAAGTTATAAAACAAGCTTTATTGTAGCCTGAGTACAACCCACAATACTACAAAGCAAACTTGCATAATGAGCATTCTTCGTGCTTCTAACACTAACTGAGGGAATTAATAAGATGTGATGGAATAAGAGCACAAGGAAAGTTTTTTGCCACTGCTTTCCAGGAAGTGGGAGCGATTTTTGACGTGGAAGACCTTCTGTACAATGCTGTTTTTAAGGCCTTTGATAGTGTAGGGTGTACTAGGGAATGATGAGAGAATAAACAGATAAATTAAGAGTAGAAGGTAGTATTGCGTATGTTTCCTTGACCTAAGGCTAAACAAAGTAATTAAAAACCTAATCTATTAAGATGTGCTGAACAAAGTGACCTGTGATAGTTGACTATTCCTGTATCTCCAGTTTAATGTTCCTATTTAGGATAAAGCCTATGATTTTGCACTGTGGTTTTTTTATTACGAGTGTGATTCCAAAATAGACTTCTTCGTTTTCCTTTGAGTGTGTAGCTCTTCAGAGGCATAAGCTGCTCAGAGAGCATCCCCAAAAGATGTGCCTGCTCAAAGCTTACTTTTAGTTAAGAATTTAGATACAACTCTCCCATCTCTGAGAAAAGTGACAGTATAACCCTCATTCAGAGACTTCCCTGTTTGTTTCCTGCCCTATGTGGCTCCTTACGTGGAGTGGGAATTGTGGCTCCTATGTAGGCTTCTTCTGACTGCTGTTAAAAGAACCCAATGATCTTAATTTGCATTTTTTTTCTTTATCACATTACTAGACAGATGTGATAGTCTTCTTTGACTATCTAACTGCTGATATTTTTAGTTACTTTTGTAAGTGTAGGATTAAGCACAAGCTGCAGAAACCTAGCCTCTGAAGTCAGCAGCAGTCACATACCATAGTTAGTCCATTGTTTTTCATAGTTGTAGAGAAAAATAGTATTTATACTGATTTTTCTGCTTTATAAATATTGAAATTTTCCTGTGAAGTGTTTTAGGTTTAACTGCTGAGAACTATTATGACTCCATGATGCAAGTTTAAGCTACATTTTGAAGGGCAATGTACTGACAAACAGGGCAGTCACGAGAGTCAGCACATTTGGTAGTTTCTCTCAGTGTTCTGTCCATGCTCCAACTTCATCCAGCAATCAGTGGTCTCACTTTAGTGATTCATCTGACTTGTCAAACAGAATCATGCTCTAAAATGTTTTGCATTCATAACAATAAAGTAGCTGTATTTAGGCTTTCTTAAAACAAGTATAGGAATGAAACAATTCAGTCTGGCATATGGTTTTGGTGCTTTGTTTATTAAAGGGCCTGAGGGCTGTTGGTAGTACAACTGAGATGGTCTAACATCGAGTGCATATTTCTTTGCTGAAATTTTGAGAAAGCTACAGTGCACACATGCTGCTACCCACACACAGACCAAGTGAAAATACTTTGCCAGCAATCACAGCGTAATTTTGAATTTGAGGAGGCACTTGCAAAGGCGGGTTTGAGAGCTCTCCTTGCCAACCAAACTGCAAGCCTTTCACAGCTCTTTCGATGGGGATCATCATCTTTTATACTTGAATTAGCTAGGAAATGCATTGCTCCGAATGCTTTGGGGTAACTTTTACACCACCACCCCTTCCCACCCCCTATGTATTGAATTGTTCCTCTGTATGGTTAAAACACATTATCTGCTGTGCAATTTATGCCTTTTGATCCTTTTTAACACTAGCAGGTAAAGTAGAACTCTGCTTCCAAGACAGCAGGTAGAGGCAAATGTGTGTTTTGGGGTTTTCATACTGGCTCCTGAAGTAGAGACATGGTGCTTTGTTGTACATCCATGGGTCTGTTATGCTGGAATGTGCTGCTCAGTGTGGAGGTGGCCAAGAGTTTTGTGATTTCAGAGGAGGATAATCTGTTTTGATTATGAATAGTTTTAAATGCCTTACAGGAGAAAAAGTTCCGTATTTTGGTGTTTATCCTTTGCATCTGTAATTAAAAGATGGAAAGCACTTTGTAGCAGGAACTTATGTATGTTGTCCAGTGTGTTACATAGTGACAACTTGGTCCATGGATAAATCCTCCAATATAATATGGGTGATAGAATATAACCATGTATTGGACTAGGCTGGCTTATTAGGTAGGATAGGTTCTGTATGTAACTTCAGTTTTTTTCCTGCTTCTCTAGCTGTTTGAGATACTCCTTTTCCTTCAGCTATTTCAATAGCTCTGAGATGGGGGGAGGAAGTTCTTCAAAACTGGATTTTTTTTTTTTCCCTTAAATCAAGTTCCTATAAAAGGCAGGGCCAGCCTCTATGGCTAAAATATCCTCTGTGCATTAGGCAAGAAGTCTTGTGTTCTGGCCTGATTAAATTAACTGGTCTGTGTGACTTCTCTCCCACTCTTTCTGTAAACAACAGGTCCCTTTTGCCTGAAGTACTATTGGATGCTCAAATGAGCTCTGAAACTTCTGAAGCAGGACTTGTATTTGTCCCTGTGTTCTGTTTGTACTTCAGTAATCTGCTATTAATGTCTTCAGCATTCCTGATGCTAGTGGAAACTAATAATTTTCCCACCCTGGCTAGAAGAATATATTCCCTTATCCAGTGTTCATTTTTGGGTTACAACATTCTTATTGTGCCTTCCCCTCTTCCTCCCTCTTTCCTATTCAGAATAGTAGTAAATGTTCATTAGTCAGAAAAAAGGCCTTCATTTTCAGTGCAATGTTCAGTTCTCTGAAGACAAAGGAACAAAAATAAGGCTGTTTTCAACTGCCATCACTAAAAAGGAGAGTAACAAATGTATCCCTACAGAACTTCTTCACAAAGTAGTAATATAGTATCTGAATTGAGGACTATTTGAATTCCTGAAAAAAAGCAATAACAAATCTATCTTCTCCTATCATCTAGCAAAGTTTAGTCCATTCTACCCTATTGTAATTTACTGTGTGCCCTTGCAGTTTTAAAGTGTTTTTCTTGGGGAATGTTCTTGGTTTTAAACTCAGAAAGCTGCTGGAAAGATAGAGCCAAAAGCATGTATTACTTTCTGTACTTGTTTGTATAGATAATCAGAAAGACATTTGGAGACTCTCAGATGGGTTGGAATCGCTGTGACATTTGGACCTCAGGGATGTGCACAAAGTCATTATTAGTCACTTTGATGCATAATTTTTGTTGCCATTTTTATTAAGTGATTAATGAGCTTTGTGAGATTCTTGTTCTCATAGACATGAGGAAGATGAGGGAAAGTTTTCTTGTGTCACTATTAATATGAGAGCAGTCAATAAATGCAGTTCCTGGGAGAAAAAGGATGTGTTTTGACTGTGGTGACTGATGAAGTAACAAGTGGGGGATGGAGAGGCTATATTTATTTAGTTCTGCAGCTCTTCCCATCAGAATCGTATTCCAATGTGCATGTAATTGAGTTTTGCATTCCCTTAAGACCTATATTATCGTATTCAAGTGAAAAATGCTATCAAAATTCCCAGAACTTTATTCTAATATGTAACCTTGAGGACTTGATTTTTGGTTCTACTGCAGCTCAACTAAATGTGATGGGATTTTCTTATTCAGACCACTGTCAAACTGATGTGTTACTCTCATGAAAGTACAGTGTGAATGTCATACTTACCTGTATTTGCAAGGGTGCATCTGTCTTTAACAACAGCAGTTGCAGAAGCTAATTCTTTTTGGTTTGTGTCAATTTGCATAGTTATGGAATACCATTAAAAATGTAAAAAAACAAAAACAAAAACCCAAACAACCAAAAACTGGGAGAAAGCTTAACACCAAAATATTTAACTTAAACTGATATTATTTTCTTTTTTTTTTTTTTTCTGGGTCAATGCCACCATTAGTGTAGCATAAGTTTCACTTTAAGCCTTTAAGCATTACTTATAAGTATTACATTTTTCTTGTGCACTGAC
The DNA here is from genome assembly GCA_013396735.1 of Grallaria varia. Lineage (NCBI taxonomy): Eukaryota > Metazoa > Chordata > Aves > Passeriformes > Formicariidae > Grallaria > Grallaria varia. The sequence goes on from VWZG01008543.1 coordinate 1,814,152, forward strand.
TGTCTGCTGAATACCACAGTATTACTCTTTGGATGAATTTGTAGGAGTACTTGTGCACTGGTTTCAGATACATGCTGGAATTACTGTGCTGGGAATGAGTGGGATGCCAGTGGGGTGCCTTTTCGGAACTGGCTGGAGTGATAAGATCAGGCTTTACTGTTGGGATCCAGTTGTGCTGCCAGCCAGTTTTCCACAAGCAAAACCTAGTGAACATTTAAGTATGAGTTCCTAACTATAGTAGTATGGCTAAGCCTTAGGATAAAAAAAAAAGAGGGAGGAGGAAAGAAGTTCCTCAATTATTTGGTTCTATGTTAAGTTTGGGTATAAACATGTAGGAAAATACATCTGTGCATCTAAAACTGATTCTGGACATAAGGACATCATTCAGGTGTCTTTTCTTGTGGGGAAATTGACTTCAAGTACAGCCTGCTTTGGAGATCATTTTGGGATATGGTATAGCAGTACTTAGCAAAAATTTTTTTAATCTATCTTTTTTGTGGCATTTCTAGTGCTTCTCTGTCTTCAAAATGTATACTTCTAACTTATAAATTAAGTTGAAATGGGAGGTAAAAATAAAAACTCAGTGAAACAGATGGATGGTGAAAGGTAGGAAGCCCCTACTATGACCTTTCTTCTACCTTCTCTAACAGAGAAGTTGCAGAGATTGATATAATGAACTTGCAATTTTTCTATCTGATCTTTCACTGATAGGCCTTTAAGCTCTTAACTGCTTTGTTTTGAACTGAAGAATGGCTCATCCTTCCTGAATGCTTTTTCTACTGTTCAGTCAACAGAGAACTGAAAACCAAACCATGTTTAACTGATGAGGTGTAGGTACATCAGGCAAGCATCCTTAAAATATTTTTGAGCTTCTTCCTTCTTGGGCCTGCTCTTGGAAATATTCTGTTAGCTAAACTCTGGAGCATCTGACAGATGCTACACATTCTCATCACACACGCATTCTGTGAAGGTTGACTACTATCATGGGCACACACGTGGGAGTAGAGATGCAGAGACATATGCATCGTATTTAGATTTCTACATGTGCAAAGCTAATTATAATCAGAGAGGCACAGTACATTTTAAGCAAGGTTCCCCTCCTCCCCCCCACAAACGGTTGAATTCCCATCAGATCCATCTTTTTGAAGGAAAGGCCTGCAGGCAGTGAAATAGGGGCAGAATAGAAAGCAAGAGAATTGGACATCAAGCAATGCTTCTGAGTCTGTAATGCTGTGGCAATTTCCTAAATGTTGGTCTACTATACAGTGCTTTTGCAGTCTGTTTCTCAAGAGATGACTAAACAGAACAGAATATGGGTGATATATTTGGCATTTAAAATGTAAGAAGTGTAAGAGGGGAAAAAATGTTACTATCTCAAAAATAAGTTATTCAGGTGTAACTTAAGACAACTGTTAGAAAGAAGGAAGTAGAGGAAGAAGGTTGCAATGTTTAATCAAAATATAATGATGAACAAATGTGATTATTTCACTGATATTTAGTGAAAGTAAAAAGATGCCATCTGATGCTTTTGCTTTGTCATCATGACCCCCTTATTGTGCTTTGATTTTCTTTCTGTGCAGCCTACTTTCTATTTTGTTGTATTCATTTCTGTGTTATTTATTACCAATCTTAAAATCTTTTCTTCCATTTTTGCCTTCTTCCATTAGTATGGCTGAATGATCTCAATTCACTGCTACTTTGAACTTGTTCATTTTTTCTTGATATGATGGCTTGCCCTAGAGTTCAGAATTACATTCACCTTTGTTTTGGCATTGTATCATGCAACTTAAATATTTTGTCTGCCCTTTTTCACTATGAAACTGCTAATTTGAATCCTTAGTCTGTTAAATTAGAGTTTATAAAACAAAAAAAAACAAACCCAAAATAACCTCTCAGAAAACCAATAATAAAGCCACAACTGGTTAGCCTCCTGCTTGATATTAGGTAAACGTTCAGATTAAAGGTTTATGGGTTTGTATTTGCATTCCTGGTATTAAGTAGAATTCTCCCATTTTCAAGTTCCTTATACAGGGTCTATTCTGTAAATAGCTGTATATTTTAATCAATCTCTTTTGGAATCTTTTAAAGCCCTTTCAACTTTAGAGATTCACATGACTTTAATCCCCTGTAGGATTCCACCTCATTGCTCTGTCACAGTTTAAACAGAGATACCTTCTCATAGTTGCCATGTTTGCATTTCTAGAGCACCTGAAGTTAGGAAAGTCTTCTCTTTCTCAATTCATATTTTTTTCCCCCCTTCCATTATAAAAGGAAAAGACAGAAGAGAAATGACCTTGTTATATAAGAAATGTCTAGTCCTGAACTGGCACTCTGTACTTAGTCTGGTATTGCTGTATGCTTTGCAGTATTTGTTCTGAAGCTCACACTCAAAGTAGCAGCTGTCTTCTGCTCTGCTTTGCTCACAGTGAATAGTCTCCCTTGATAGCCCTCAGTACATCACGTACCATTGAACTTGTTCAGGTCCACTGTTCTTCAGAAAACTACATACAAAATCAGTAGTGTGATGGCAGCATCTGGGTATGGGAAAATCTTGCAACAAAGATGAGTATATTCCTGTCCCTGTAGGAAAGCCCCAGAACGACAAAAGCTTAATAAATTGTTTTGTTTTGTGGAACAGTGTAAATAGAATTGGAGTTTGATCAGATGTCTTCTGAGCGTAATAAGACTGTATTTTGCTTAAAACTCATCCACCAAGGCTGTTAATGTGATTAATCAAGTAATTGAGTGGTTCAAGACGAAGAAAACACATTTGTTTTGTGCTGCATGTTATTACCATGCTGGAAGAAGTGTTCACCTTTCTCAGTGAAAGAATGCTCTCATTTTGCTCTGTGATGGGTAGACTGAATTTGTTTTCATGAAGCAAGGGACAAAAGGTTGTAAGTGTGGTTAAACAGAGAAAAAAGCCTTCCATCAATATTTATTCCTTTCTGTTTGTTCAGTAGTCGTAGTAACACATTCAGATGTGGTATGAAAGGGACATGTGACATCTCTTATTACCAACTGTTTGCTCAAGAACACAATAGGAGAAGTGGATTTCAAGTGTGTTTGGCATACCTTAGTATGAGAAAAAGGAGAAGAAACTCAAAGGGCTCTTCAGAAACTCAGCATGACCTCGTGCCCTCCTCAGAAGCTAAACTTCAATCTGAATAAGCCAGCTGGAAAAAAATGACAGATGTATTTGTCTATAAAATGAAAAAACCCACAAACCAAACCCACGTTACCTGTTGCTTACAAAGTTTCCTTTAATCTATCATTGAATGTCTAGTGCTTTCAACGTAGCTGGTTAACAGGTCTGACCCATGGCGTAACACTGACAGGAAACACATGCCTTGCCTAAGGAACCTGTAGTCTCTTGCCTGTAAAGCTGTTTAGCTGTTATATTTAATTAGTTAAATAGAATATTAATGAACAGTGACAAAGCAACTTATCTTCTGTATTTTTTGTTTTGGTGTTTGTGGCTTTTCTGGGAGTTTTGCGGGGAGAGTTGGATTCATTTTAAGTCTTGGGTCATACAGTGTTGAGCCTTTTACTTTCATTACTCAGATCAAGACAAGATTTTGGCCTGTATCTTTGCTAGTGTCCCTGAGTCGATGCAGGCAGAACAACCACAATGCCACAGCTAGAACAAAACAGGAAATTTATTTCCTTTTCCTTGCTAGCAGGGGTATCCCTGAAGCAGCACCTGGTCAGTGGCACACCAGCAGAGACACAGGCACTGTTAGACTTGGTCCATGTTTAGAGGATCACTGGCCTGCTGTTCACTTGAGCAATTTACAGTTCTCTTCAGTAGCCTTCTGGTTTTTAACCCCTTCCTTCCAACAGTGTCTAGTAGTCCTACAGTACTGCATAAAGAATGGATTGCTTACAAAATAAGGAGGGAAAATTTTCCCAGCACAGCTTTAAAGATGACTGAAGATGGAGTAGCCTTTAAAGAGAAACTGGAGAGATGGAGAAACCTTGTCAACTTTATCATGAGATAAAATGTGAAGCTGATATGTTTGTTTTTCATGTTTTTATCTTAATGCTCCATTATTTAAGTAACACTACATTTGAGATTCCATTATTTCTTTAGTGGTTTGGGTAGCAGCTGTTGCTAGTTTGAACTTAATGCTTTTTATTACTTAAACCAGTCTTTCTCTCGGAGAGGACACCAGGCACCTTGTGCTTCCTTTGTGCATCACAGTGCTGTCTTGTGGAAAGAGCAGAACACAGTTTTGTCATCCCAAAATGGACTGCCTGGTCACACCCTTATGCTACTGCAAAACTTCACTGATATCTTAGTGAGAATGTATCTTATCTACCATGATTCTCCACTGAGTTCTTTTGTTGATGTGTTCTATAGTTTTGGGTTTAGAATTATTCCTTCCCACTCCCTCCTGTAGCTCTCTGGAAAAGTTTGCTTCTATTAGGTAATTAATAAAGGCAGAATAATGTTTCTAGAAAACTTGGTTTTATCCTTCCCTGCCATGGCTATCATCTGAAGACAGCTCATGATACTGGATGGGAATTTGGGAATTCCCATGCCAAATTTGGAAATCAGACTATTAGGCAATTCCTATTCTTCTGTACTTGATTCTATAGGGTGTCTTTAGGGAGGCTCTGCCACAATAATAAAAAGTTATTTTGAGTTCAATTCGAAACACAATCCCTGTATTTAGTCAGGATCTGGATGTATGTATTTTCAACAGATGCGTTAAAATTCACATTTGAATTTTCCATTTCTAATTTCATTATCTCACACTGTGTTAAATAGTCATAAGTATAATGTTTGTTCCTCAGAGAGCTGCTAAATCATCCTTCGTGTGCTCTAAAAGCCTATTTCATTTCCAAGTCCTGTCTTTTTAAAATGTTAAATTATTAGCTAGAACACAATGTAAGCATTCTCTGAATGAAGTTGTTAGTCTTTTGAAAAGGAACTGTTCCTCTGTGGGATTGTTAGCTCTTAATTCTAATGCTAAAGCTTTGAATCTTGAGACTAATACTGGATTTACTATTAGCCTAAATTTCTGAAGACCTCCATTGCTTTAACTCTATATATATGGAGGAGGAAGGGGAGGAAGAGAGGGAGCTGCAGTTTAATATAAAAAGGAATTGCAAGTCATTTTAAAATGCTAATAGTACTTATGTTCATCTTTGGGGTTATTGATTGCTTTTGGTTTCTTGCTATAGAAGACCCAGCAGTATATTGTCTTCTTACGCACCTTCTCCTATGGATTATTTTCGTTCTGTATTATGATTGAAGTGGTCATACTCTACACCACAAGCTAATAACTTTCAGACTGCGAGATTGCTGTTGCCTGATAATCTGAAACTGTGCCATTGCCTGACTGGATAGTAAGTCCCAAGTCACAAAACACATATTTATCCCTGTCAGAAGCTGGCAACACAGGTGTCAAAAAGACAATGTTACTAGCAAATTCATTTAAATATGTATTTGAGTATTAACACTTAGTATGGTTTCTTACCTTCTTTTGAAATACAAATTGGTGAGGAATGGGGAAAGTTATGAACAGCTAAAATGGGTTAATTATATTTTCCATTCATTATGCATAAATTGAAAAGCACAGCATTATTCAAAAGCTTCACTCAATTAAGTAGTCATGAACTTAAAATTCTTATTGGTCCCTAATTAAATTAGGGGAATTACTGGCAAAGTGAATTGGAATTGATCTGTATTTAGAGACCTCTTGAACAAGGTCCCACATCAATATAGTATCTTGCATATTGCTGCCTTAAATCTACCCCTGTGATACTTCCATCTCAGTTGATCTATTTCATGGTTTTAATTGTTTTCTTCTCATGAATTGTGTATCTCTGGGTCCCAAAGAAGGAATGATTGTTAGTTGCTAAAGTAAATCTTTAATTTTTGTACCATTGTTAGGGTCTTAAGACGAGTATCTGGGCTTCCCAGCCTTTAGATGAAAATACAGTGTTTTCTGAGCTAGGCAAATCTCTAGAAGACATAAGTAATCAAGCCAAGAGAAAAACTGACTAGAAAAAGGGGGTTACATAGGAATTTGGCTACTATAATACTGGAACAGCAGTTTTTTTTTTTTTTTTAAAGTAATTGTTTCCTAAGTTCTGAGTACACATACATTGGCAAAAGGGTGAGCTTCCATCCACAAGACATGAACACTTATTGTTGCCTTTAGGCCAGTCTGTAGAATGAAAATTTGAATTTCTGCTAAAGGAACTAAATGATACTTCTCCCTGGTTTTAATAGAAGTTGTTGAGGATTTTCTATATGGATTTCTTCCATCTTCGATAAGAAAGAAATTAACATGGAGTTCTATTCCAGGATCAGAAATTATATTGCTTAATGCTAAACAGTTACAACTTAAACAAGAAGGGAATTTAGTTCCAATACTGAGATCCATGAGCAGTCTTGATTGTCTTGATTAACATGCCATTGGGTGCCTGTTAGAATGAGGAGAACAAAGACTCCAGTAACATCACTTCATTCCAACACTTGAGTTGCTCTTTTTTTCATACCTGCTGCTGTGGTATCAGGGGTGCCTGCCTGTATTTGAAAAGCTGACAAATGGCTGTCTTCCAGTGCTTCCTGCCAATATAAATTAATGTTTACCATAAGACATGCTTGGATGGTACAGAAGCTTTGTCCTGTGAGAGATGCTTGAAGAACAACTGAGTAGTTCTGGCTCCTATATGTCAAATCTGAGGGTATTTATTAATTAATTATAAAGCAATCCATTATTGTTTCTTGCCAGTCCTAGTATTTTGTATGTCCACATCGATAGCATCATATTTGTTAAGGAGGGAATATTTGTCGTGCAGGAAATGGTATCTAGAGGAAGATTAATCACTCTGCTAGTCAATTAAAATAACAATGCTGCCTTATAGTATATTTTAGTTGTAAAGCTAAACATGTGTTATTGCTCGTATTTGATCCCCCACTATTTTCAAACCTCATCAAAGACATACTGGCTTTTATTTTACTTATTTTTAAAATTTTTTTCTTTGACCGGGAAAATATTAGGGCTTATCAGTTGGAAAAAAATACTGGCTCTGCAGTGGCTAGTTTGATTTCACACCATCTCTTAAGTGCTTGGATCTTAAACCAGTTGATTCTGATTCATGCCAAACACAGAAAGCAAATAAAGAACTGATGCCAAAACTTACTCTTCACCAAGATTCTGTAAATGAAGTGATTATGCTAAGCAGAGGATGGCCTAAGAGCAGAAAGTATATATCAGAAGCAGGTACCTAATAATTGCTGTTCCTATGTTTGTGACGTTACTTGGGAAAATATTTTCAGTAAAAGTAGGAAATGAGGCCTTATGTTGTTTTCAGCTAAGGGAATTTAAAAAGAGAATGCTAAGAGAAGTTGCGGAAACTGCTGCTGAAATAGAAAATTCTGTAGATTGGGGCGGTGAAAAATGGAGAATCGTACTGTAGTCAGGTACTCACAGCTATAAAAAGGCCTTAGGTATTACTTTCACTAAAATCCAGAAAATTGTTACTTATTTTAAGCAGATGTGTCAGACTACATACAACTTCTTGCACATGTGAGACTATTATATTTCTAAAATCAGTTTATAAATGTGTAAAATTGGATTAAGAAAACTTTTGACCCCCATTTGGATTCTGATCTAACCCCAACATTTGTTTTCTTTTTAGGTGTTTCAATATATATGTTTATTAGGAGTTTCTTTAAGGAGGATGGGGAAGGGAGAGACCAGCCTCCCATGAAAGGTGTGTTGCACAGGGTGGCAGAAAGCAGTCACGAATTGAAGAAAAAGAGGCTTCAGTGGCAGCATTTCCACATAAGCAAGGGAGTGTCTATCAAGCATCACTGTGGAGAAATCCCCCCCAAACCCTTTCTGGGGAGTCACTGTGCTGGGTTTCCTCTCGGAAGCACATGCACGTTGTGTGCAACGTGGGGGATAAACATGATGAGTTAAAAATTGTGGCTATGCAGGACCACGGTCTGGTGATGGACACACAGTGGGTACTTGGGGTGTGGGGCCTTTAGGAAAGGCAGTCAAGGGAAGATGAGAGACGGAGCCTTGCGTTGTGTGAGACAGCAGCTGGAATGCATGGAGCTCTGCCTGGGGATGGATAAGGATCCAACAGAGAGCTCCATGGGTAGGGATCAAAGAGAAGACAGATACGTGGGACATGATAGTGAGTGTTTGATAGGCTGCTCAAGGAGGAGGAGATGAGTCCCTCAGACAGTCTGAAGCAGCCCTGCTCACAAACTCTGGTACTCACAAAGGTGTTGATCACATGGGGAATGTTAGCTGTTCCTGGGGAAGGAGTCACTAGATGCATATTAGAGTGCATTTCTAAGGCCCAGGCAATTGAGTTTATGGATGCTTTGAGACACTACAGTGAATCTATAAAGGGGAATGCACATATTAATTTCTGTCCATGCAAAGTACGCTGTCCTGATGGAAATCATGGCTGCAAGTAAAATTTTAAGACAAAACAGTATAGTTGAAATTAAATATAATTAAAATTTTAAGTTCTTCAGCTCAATTTTGTAATGTAAAACTGACATTTGAAAAGGTGGTTTTAAGAGCACTCTGCAAGTAATAATGGAATTTGGAATAATTCCAGTATTTAACTTTATTACACCACAACATTCTTGAACTAGCTAAGTCTTAGTTGTATTTGGTAAGATCTTTTCAATGTACATAGCATTGACTTAATGATAAACAATTATGAACATGATTTACTTACCTGCTGCGCTCTGTGGAGATCTGTCTATGACAGAAGTCTCTGAAGGAGGCAGGAAAAAATTGTGCTGCAGGTTTTTTCGTTCTCATGTCTATAGATTTCTTTTGCTGATGTTCTACTGTGCTGATAATTTCCTCTGAATTGCTGTTTCTCAAGGACACTAGGAAACAGAAGGTGTTAGAAATGCGTGATTTTTCATTCAGCCTCTGCATCTTTATCATTAACTTCCAGTAGTAATAATACTGTGTAGTTATACCTGCTGATCTCTGCTAATATGATGATGAATATGGTAATAATAAAGAACGTAAAGCTTTTATTTTGAGATAAGAATTATACAGTGAACCTCATTGTCCGGTGACTGTGGTGGTAGTGTTGTTGGTACTAACAACACACAGGTTTTATGGTGAGCTAAGAACATGGATCTTGGGTCTTGTTTTGGCCTGTTGAGGAGCACATTTAGTGCAGATGGCTTGGTATGGAGCTCAAGTCCCAAGCAAGAGGCCATGAGCTGCTGACCCTTTGTATAACAAAGGGCATGGGGTCCTGTAACCCAGCCAGGTGACTGGACACTCAGACACATCAGGAGCTGATGACTGCATACTTGTACATGTTTGGACAATGAGGGCATAAAAGCCTAGGGTTTCCTTTGCTTAAGGTCCCTCCTCAGATGCATCATCTCAAGCTGTTTTTTTGTTATTGCGCCAAGATTTAAATTATTTCAAGGATTGAGATGTCTGAGACTGTCATGGGAAACCTGGAGTTGAACCCATAAGGAAACCTGGTCTGATTGTGAGTGTGGGGTGTGTAGCGGTGAAGGGGCTTTGGTCCAGCTCAGGTGGTGTGGGTGTGACTGCCAGAGTGGCTCTTGGATGGTCAGACAGGTAAGTCCCCATAGGAAGCCTGTTTGCAGTTTTTCTTAATTTTAGTTGTGGGAGCACTTATATAATGTTACCTTCTGTCGTGTAACTTTTACTTAGCTAGGTCCAATTGTGTGCTCTAACATCTCTTGTGGGGTGCAATTTATGTTCCCGTGCAACACCACCAGCAATTACACCAGTATAACAAACACTGAGTCATTGGTGGTCCTAGAGTAAAAATGCAGAATGTAAAGGAGTAAAGGTATGGTATGGAAGTAAAGGTACTTGGGATACAAATGATTCTCTAGTGATGATTAGTAACTATTAAAAGAATGCTACCTGAGAATCTGCATTACAAGTCATTTAAGGGACAGTAAATGGAAAAAAAGAACATGTTACAAACCTGTGAAATGCACCACCATGTGTAGAAAATCTATACACAGCTCAAAAAAAAGTAAGATGTCAGGCTTGTTAGTGGATCTTCATATGAGGAGGAAAGTGTAGGGCTGTGGAAAGTTCACGGTAACCCAAATTTTTCACAAGGACTACTATTATTTTGATGATGAATATTTCTTCACTTCTTGGGGGTAGGGTGGTTTGATTTTTTTTTTCCTACATTTGGTAACACACTCTGCACCTTTCTCACCTGTGCAAGGTATATTCACAATGAAAATGTTATCAGTAATTTTCAGAAAGTATGACTTGATGTTCTTTCTGAGGATCAGACACATCCAGTTATAAGAACAGAACTGATACTTGAAGGATCAGTCAGATGTGTGAACCAAAACACTTAAAGGGGACTGTAGCGTTGAAATCCATCCATGTCCAGAAGATCAATGTGTAATTTTTCTTCTATTTCGAATTTACTTTGTGTCATTTTAAGTATTCTGTGATAAAATGCTTTCTTCTTTGAAGAGCAGGAATCATGAGATAATTTCATAGTACCCTTTTTTCCTGTAGCATTCTTCTGGACTTGAATCCATATCTAAATGTGTTAATAAAAAAACCCCAACCCAAACCAAGAAAGCTACTTATATCTGAAGATGAGTGAGAAAGAATTCTATTTGGCCAGTGATCTTTCTGAACTGACAAGAAGTTAAAACCTGAGTCTTTCTTCCCATGTCCACAGAGTCTTTGGACCCTTGTCAGAAATGTGTGTTGGTACAAAAGTTTGATTTGCACATCTGGCTCTGTTGGCATGATTTCTGTCTACTATGTGTATAGCTTGTCTGCTGTATTAGTTCTGAAAACAAATGTCAGGAAGTGGGATATTTAACATGGGATGAACTTGTCCATTTGGAAAAGCTTGTTAGTCTTTGTCAGTGCCCCTCACCAGAATCAGTGCTGCAACAGATGTATGTTTTCGGGGTGTTAGGATAAAATTTTGGCACACGGTCCAGGCAAAGAGGTATTAAGGTCAGAAGGATTTTGTTCTTTTGGTTTTAAACATGTTTTGTAAAATTATTACAGTGATACTAGATAATCAACATAGAAAATAGTGGAGGAACAGGATTGAACATGATTCCAAAATTTCTATACCAAGTTCTTCAAATGGCTGACAGACTGGACATGTCCATGTTTAGCAAAGGTGACAGTGGCTCTCCAGATGTCACCAGCATTCAATCAAAATATGGAATAAACTGATCCCTGGATGACTTTGACATCAGTCTTGTCTGAACTTTTAGGGTGACTTGATCAGACACCTGCACTGGTGAACTTCCATGGCTCTGCTGCTGATTGTGTGAGTGGGAGATCAGTGTAGGAAATAATTCAAATCACTAAATTGCATGCATCTCTTGAACAATAGGTTGGCAGACACAGACCACCTCATTAGAATTGTTGAATGCTTTTAATAAACTTGGGCAGCTTTTAATATGGAAAAATATCCTGGGCATGCTTTGAATGTGACTCAAAGGTATGTGTCTTAGTCAATGACCATGCCTTTACAAACACATTTTATATGAAAAGATGAATAAGGAATGGTTATTTTATAGGTGTCAGTGACAAGATTATGTGCTGTGTGTTGGCATGTGGTAAATAACAGGTAATGGATGAAAGCTGCATTATGAAGAGCTCCAGAAAAGATGAATTTATATATAAGCCCTTGTTCTTGTCTTGTAATTCATTGTAATAGAGACTTACTACTGAAAACTGATGAGGAAAAAGAAGGCACTGAGTACTGCAGCCTTTTCCCTGTTGCTTGTTACTAGAACTACTGCCTTGCTGAGCTGTGGGCCAACACTCTCCTTAGTCTTCCTTTTGCTAGCAGTGTACATGCAGGAACTTATTGCTGCCCTTCATCTTCTAGTTTGAACTCTAGCCAAGCACTGCTGATTCTATCCCTACTTGTGCAGACAGTCTGTATTTCTCGCCACCAGCTGTCCTTGCTCAGATTCTGTGTCCTTTTCTTGTGTCTAAACCCAGAAGCTCTCGTTTTTATCACCGCTGGCCTCCTGCTGTTCTTGCTTGACTTTCATCAAGTAGGATGGGCTGTTTTTATGCTCTGATAAGACTGACCTTGAACTTTGCCCTCCCAGGTGGTTTCCCATGGGTTCTTTTCAAACAGGTTGCTGCAGAGGCTTTTTGAATTCCAAGATTGTGATACTGCTGATCATTCTCATTCCTCTCAGCATCCTGAACATCTGGATTGCTTTAGATCAGTTGTATTGACTGTCTAGCAGGAAACAGTTTATGGTTACCTGTGAAAAACACTCCCATGACTATGAGGCTTTCTCTAGCTGCCTGGAGAAGGTTTAATCTGCCTCCCCTTCTCAATGAACAGCCTGCAGCAGACATGTACTCCATCAGCTGTGTAGGCCTTCCTTCTAATTCTTATCCCTAAGCTCTTCAGATCCTCATCGCCAACCTTACATCAAAACTCCATGAATTTGATCCTGTCACTGACCTGAACCACGGATCCTTCTCTATACCTGATTACTCTTTTCTGAAGAACCCTGAAGTTATGTTATTTTACAGGGTGAGAGACTCCCCGTCCTGCTGGTTTTTTTACTCAATTTCTTCACTTGCTCCCTCATTCACATCTCTTCAGGTTATGGTAACTTTGTCTTGGCATATCTAATTTAAAACCCTTCTCACTGGAGTTTTGTAAAAGTTTACCTGTAATGCTTTCTCTTATGCTCCCATCTTAGTAGCCATTGTTCCAGAGCTCTTGTGGTTGTAGAAGGCAAACTCCTGACTACAACACTAGCAGACAGGTATTAATCCACGTATGACTGCTTTTTCTCAAGTCTCCCCCCTAAATGTACTGCCTGAACAGCCCCCCCGCCCCATCTTTCACTCTCCCCACCAGGGTGTCCTGCTTTTGAGTGCAGTGCAGATGGATGTGCCTTATCTACTTATTTGGCTCTGGGACGAGGAATTAGGAAGGGAATGTAATTATAATTTTGTAGTATATTTCTGTAGAATAAGCTTGATCTTGCTATTTATAGACATGGTGGTCATCCTCTTTTTTCTTCTGCCTCAAGATTGCTTTTCTTGTGCACTGTATGGCAGGATTTTGTGTACCTGCATGTCTCAGAATATGCTTAGAAAAGTGCTTGGAGGTGAGGGGGAGAAGTAGCAGGTAATCTTGGAATCTTTCATCGCAGAAGCCCTAGAGGATCCTTTTAACATAAAACTACTTGTACTTAACATAAAACATACAGTAAATGAAATGTTCCTTCAGGTAAGTGTGACCGTTTGGGAAACTTACCTCACTCTGTCACTTAGCTAGTTGTTCTACTGAAGAGGAAGGAATTGGAGGGGGAGTTGGTATGATTAGCACATTAGCTCTAAGTCTTGAACAATAAAATCCTCATTTTCTCAGTCTTGTCTTTTCTTGTCTAACTTGACAAGTCTATATGAGCTTGTCTTTGTAACTTTTTAAGTAGTAGTAATCTTCCTTAGTTCTGAATATTTGCTTCAGCTGCAAAATGTACAAACAAGCTCTGCCTGAATGTGCTTGAATAGATTTTTTTATTTTTTACCTTAATGTTCCCTTCAGGGATTCAGGTTCACAACTTTCAGTCTCTTCTTCCTACTTCTCTCTCTGAAAACATCAACATGTCTTTAACTATCTCCACTTCCTCCTCAGGCGGTTTGTCATGAGGTAGTTCTCTTGGTCTGTGAATTCCCTTTAAGCTTATTTTTTGTCTTTCTTTTAGGTTTTGTTTTTCTTTTCCTTTATTTTTTTCTATTTTCTTCTTAGTTTCTCATCAGCTCCCTTGCTACAGCCTTGACACTTTCATGATGCTGCTGTTTAAAACAAACAAAAACACAAAAAAACCCCACCACAACAGAATGAACTTTATTCACTGTTCATAACAAATATCTTTCTAGCATTTGGGAAATTGAATTTGTATAAAGGAAGAAACTTTTTAGAGGCTGACACTCTGATACTGCAGATATCTTTTTTCACTCTGTAATTTGAAGCATGACAGTAGTCTCGTGACTTTGACTGGTCTTGCTGACACACTAATGCTGGGTGTATGCGCAGTGTTTGCAGGATCAGGACCTTAAAGATTTCTTGAAAAGACTTGTCAGGTTTTGCCTAATTGTTGTAATATAATCAGAAAGAGAAATAGATGCAGAAGAAATCTCAAATTGAGGGCTTTTTTCTAGGAAATTATTAGGTTCAGTCAAGTCGTGCTAGTTTCAGTATCGTTTTGTGTCCTTCTGATCTGAGAGAAATTCTTCTGGTTGGAAAAGATTTCTCTACCTATACAATAATAACCTGAAACAAAGACAGTTATGCTCATTTTTTTCAGTAAAAAAGGGTGTAAAACTATTTTGACATGAGTTACTGGTATAAATAAGTAAAAAGTGATAATGCATATTGGTTTAGGGCACTTATTTTTTCATTTTTCTTGATCACTTTTCTCTACAGCTCTCTAGAATCTTTGTTCCACATTGTCTCTTACACCAGCACCAGAAAATATTGCCAACACTTTAGACTTTTTTCCTTTTTTTCCCTAGTTTCAGAATAGCACTTTACCAAGAAAATTTCAGTACTGTTCTTTTACATTACCAAGCATGATGAAATGCTGTAGTAATACCAAAATTACTGATTTATATTTGCATTGCCTTATTTACACTGGGTTATCATGCAGGTTAGGCTCCTCTGCCTGGAAAGGAAGTCAACAAACATGGTTATCCAAAACAGCTGGTGAATAAGTATTTTGGAACAGTTTTTTAAGCCTCAAATACCAAACTGACATATTTCAGGGAATGTTGAGGAGTGGAAAACCGATGGTGTCCTTTACTTAACAGCTGACTGTTTGCTTTTACTCCAGACACCTGCTTGCTGAATTTTCTATCCCATGTTAAAAAATACTGAGTTCATTATCACCAGATCAAAGTGACTTTGACTGTCACGAGAAACACCTTGAGAGGAGCTGGATATCATAATACTGATTTAATATTAGACTAAAGGTACTTGTTTTTATTCAGTGGTGCCAGAAAGTCTTATGCTTTTGACTTGGCTTGTTTTTGCATGATGTGTGATAGGAAGTTTGTTTACCATTTGTTGGTTTTCTGCTTGGTCAAGGATACTCTGCTTAGTTGGCTAGCCCCTTAGCTCTGTCCACTTTTTCTTGCATTACAATGTCTAGTTTCTCAGTGTTTTTGCTTCTGCAGAACACCCTCTTTGTAAAACACAAATTATGGGTTTGAAAGTAAATATGTCGTATCTGTAAATTCATCTTTAGGCTAAGATGTACACATGGAAATGTACAAACTTGAGGTAAATGGAAGTGGGTTAAATGAAGCTGGTACATGGCATGCTTAGCCAAATGAGAGGATCTGCATCTTCTTGTCAAGAGTTGGTAGCAAGGAGCCCAGAGAATGCTGTGCTACAGGGTGCTCCGTATACTAAAGTTATTCATGTGCCAGGTATGAGAAACAAAGAGGAAACTTCTAGGATGAGAAAATCCATCCAAGACCCTAAATACAGAGATGCCATGTTCAATTAAGAAATTCTCTCGGTTGCAAGCTCAGGGAATACTTGAGGAAATTATTTTCTTGTAATTTGGTTTTGGTTTGGTTTTTTTGTTTGTCTTTTTTTTTTTTTACTTCCCTGGCTTCTCCATAGTTGGCCATGAGAGGCAGCATACTGCACTAGACAGATTTATTTTTCTTTTTGAACTGACACTTGTGGCTATTGTGTATATTTATTTACACAGGTAGGAGCTTTGGCCTGTAACCCCCCATCCCAGCATTTTAGTAACTTTGGTCTGAGATAGTCTCCGCAAGCTTCTCCTGTTGCCAGCAAAAGGAGAAACTACAGCTCTTAGTGTGGCTTGGTGTTAATTCTGGAGTGGGAAGGCAATTGAAGCCATTTCTACCTTTTCACTGACAGCAAGGGAAACACAGAGGGTTTAGTTTCCTTATGCTAATGCACTCTGAGTATCCACCATGGTACTTCCCCAAATGGCTTACAATTTAATTTGAAGCAATGCATTACAATTGACTGTAACAAAAAAATTGGAGGAATAATGAGGAATTCAAGAGCAAGGTGCCTGTAGTAAAATCATTACACAGTTCCAAGTGACTTCCATCATAGGACTTGGGAGCACAATGAAGCATTAAAAACAAAGCAGCCTAAAATGTAACATTCCAGTGTATTTGAAAGCACTGTGGGAGTACTGACTCTCTCATTCACATGTGGATTGTTATTTCTGTGCTGCAAGTCATAAAACAAAGTGTTTTAAAATATGTCTGTTTTAATCTTGTGATGTTGCAAGGTCAATGTGCGGGTGCTAGGGACTGAAATATTAACAAAATAGCCATTTGAGTCTGAGTGTTCCTTTTTACTACAATTCTCAGCTATCTTGTGTTGTGCTGCTCCATGCTCTGCAGCCCTCAAAGAACAGAAAAATACCAAGCAAACTCCTTGAATAAACTAATTCTGTCATGCATTGCTAGACTGAGTTACTCAGAACATTAAAAAAATAAACCACTAGATGGACAGAGCAGAGTTGCCATCCTATATATAACTTGTGTGTGTGTACATGTGTACGCAAAAAGATGCCCGAAATACTAGAGGTGGGAACATATATTTGGGCCTCCCTGTCTTTGTAGTAGAGAAATGAGAACATTCTTTCCTTGCAGCCTCACTGAAAGTAATGACTTTCCAATCCTAAAATTGCACTTACAGAATCTTGCTCACCACTTTGTTTAAAGGAACTGCACAGACATGTCCTTTTAGGTTGTTCTTAGCTGTTTGATTTCTGTGTAAACTGGGCGTGGTTCTTCACTGTCCATTTGGGTTGAAGTTATATGGAGGAGCTTCAGGAAATGGAAGCTCAAAGTGTGTTTCTTCTTCCCTATGAAGAGTTAAAAAAACCCCAAAGATTTAGAGGAAAGCAAGTCTTAATACCCAGTCATGGACTGACTAAATATTTTATATGAAGACCTGTATGTATAAAGTTACATATATAGATGAATGTATGAGAAATCTGGAATGGATTTCATAGATGATCTCAGGAACAAGGGGAGGCAGCTGAGGCTTTATTGCTGCAGTTCAGCTTTGCTGAGCATGCAAATATGGGATGTTGAAAGATGAACTAATAAAAGGATAGCTGTTGGCATAAGAGGTTCACATTTATCAGCAGTTTCAATTAGAATTAGGTACTGCGCTAACAAAAGCTATAGCAAATGTGAGGATCAAAGAAGTGACTTGATTTACAATTACCTCTGTGCCACTGATGTGTTTATCAAATAATTCAGATACAGTAACGAGTAAAAATACTAATGCAAGAGGAGAAGCCAGATCAAATCTGTCTCCCAAGTGTAGCACACAAATATTTAATGAGGGAAGAATTAATAAGGGGGAAGAATGGAAAACTTGTGGAAGATGACACCAGATGTCATAATTTAGCATCAGCTTTGACTCACAATGATGGAATGAGTGTTACAGTTAAGTGACATTAGGCCTTTACTTCTAGAAGGCATAACTAGGTTTCTCTTCTTAAGCATGGAGAAAAAATTATGATATCAGAACAGCAGGCAATGTAATTCCAACATCTAACTCCATGAAGATCAGAAAAAGTTTGACAGGGAATAGCTTAGAGAATTTGTGACCATTTTGTTCAGGATATGAAAGATCATTCATCCATCTCTATTGAAAATGTCATTAGAGTGTATGCCATGCAGCAGAGAAATCTGAATGTCAGTGAAATAAAGCATGAGAGATTTTCTTGGTGAGGCATGAAGGTTGCCATCTGTAAGTCCTGTTTCTTTAGTCTTTTTCTTTTGTCTTTGGAAGAGAGAGAAGAAAAAAATTCTAATGGAGTAGAAGATACTGGATTATTTCAAAAGATGTTATGCGCGCATTACGCTATTGATATTTACTTGGAAAAAATAATCACTTCTGTGCATCTTTCTGTGCCATCTGTGAGAGTCTTTTATTTGTAGGAGACAAGGAGGTTTGTCAGGAGAGACTGATCTGCAACTCTGGTGTTTCAGTAGGCTTCCTGGCAACTCCCCTTTGCTACAGAATGTGTGTTATCTGTGTTTGTTACCTTGTTTGGATGACACTTCAAACTGGCTTCCCTTCAGCATGACTTTAGTGCCAAAACACTTCCGAAAGACACTTTCAGGTTGTGACAGGCTTGCTTGGCTTTCTTGGCCACGCATATGATATGATGGTTTCCAACACAGATAAAAATGAATGCAGCAACTACCTGCTGTTTGAGATGTTTACAGCGAGTTGTACCGGCTGCTGGAGAGGAATTCTGAATTGCAATTGAAGCAGACAAACCTTCAAGGATGAGTAATTAGCAAATGGCATTCATCTGAATTTGAACAAGTTCTAAGATATGCCTTCTGGTTTGAGGGGAAAAAGATAGCACTAATGAAGGATGTGGGGTGAGCCTTATGAAATTTAGTAATCTGAAACTTTTTGGGACCGAAGGGTATTCAAGTAACTTAACTTTGGTATGTAGTACCAGTCTAGAAACTCTGGGGTAACTGGCTAAGTCCAAACTGCTTGGTTCAGAAGGGAGTGGTTGTGCTGTAGTTCCTTTGCAATAGTCCAGTGAGGGTATCCTGAATACAGAACATACCTAAAGTGGCAATGGTCCCAACCAATAGCAGCAGAACGTAATAGTGAACACACAATCAGTAATACAAGAGAACTTACTCAAGTATTTTTTTGTTTTGAAGTGAAGGACCTTCACAAATCCATTTTAGAAATTTGATATAAAATGCCTATCCTGAGAACTGCTTTGTACATATTAATTCCACCAGAATATTAGCACGCAAACTCACTTTTATATTTTTCTGAGATTTTGCTTCTGCCCAAGTTATTTGTGGTTTTCTTGAATTCATGGAAGATTTTGATGGAACTCTTAAATATGGTTTCTCTTGTCTGTAACAGGAAAGAATCAGGGTATGACATTTGGAGAGGCCAACAGTTCATTAGTGCTTGTGTACCTTAGTCACTTTTAGGTGATCTAGGAACCCTTTAGCATCTGAAAATAGAAAGAAAAACTTACCAACTTTGATAAGAAATTATAAGGAAAAATAACAAACTTCATGTGAAAATAATTGCAGTTTTCTTTATAAATGGAAAAAATCTATTCTCAAAATTCCTTCCAACTTGAGGCAGTTTTAGTATTTTGTGATGCTAAGGGTGCTTCCTGATTCATCAATGCATGACTAAGCTCTTTTCTCTCATTTTTTCTCCCCTTTCTTTCTCTCTGTACAAGAATTTTTAGTCTATTTACTTAAAACAAGCTAGCTATTATTTTAAAATTTCTCAGCAATGAGTGGTGAAAAAAATTGTTAGATGCCTGCCCATGGCAGGGGGATTGGGTTAGGGTTAGAATATTTGAGACATCTATAGAAATGAGTTTATAATAATACTTCTGATGAAGATTGTCTCAGTTCCTGAGATAGGAGGGAATATGGTGAGGTATGTGATGTCAGCTTTGGTACTCTATACAGGATAATACAAGGAAGGAGGAAGAGACACTAAGTAATCAATAAAATCAGAGAGCAAAGGGGAAACTGATGTGTTAGTGAATGGTAAATGTCAAAATACAGGTATAAACAAGCAGAGAGAGAAGCTGCAGGTGTTCTTTTTCCTCTCTTTCTTCCTTCTCTGCTGCTTTTTGCTACTTCATGCTCCCTTTATTTTGAAATATGTTCTAATGAGGTTTGTTTTTTTTAAATCCTTTTATTTTGCTGTTTGTTAATTTGAAGGTAATAGACTTTGATGCATTTGTCAACCCGGAAACAATGTTTTCTGTTAATTATAGAGGTGATATTCTGCTTCTCACTGTGGTTCTAGTTAAATAAAACTATGGAGCAAACAGTCAGCAAAGTTTGCACATACAGTAACAGTTTCATAGTCAGCTAACACACATGGGAAAGAGGCCAAAGACTGACCTCTCTCCTACCCCCATCAAATTCTTACTATTCATTCTTAAAGAAATTCCGCACCAGTTCCTCACTGACATTTAAAAAGCCCAAACCATCTTAAGGTGTGCACTTCACATAGGCCTAAATAACTGTAGAAGAGATGTAAATATTCTTTACAGTATCATATGAGGAATAATCTCACGGCAGTAGTGGTAAAAACGCACATCAGTCAACATCAGGGTTATGTTGTAAGTGGCATAGGTAGAACTGTACTTGTAAGAGCACCTCTATGTAAAACCTCTGACTCAAGTAAGCAAAACATTTCAGTGGAAAAAAAAATCACCATTGTTTCTTTTTATTGGTGTAGGAATATTTGTTTTGTTCACCTCTCTGAAATATGCTACCATATGTTTGTTTTATTTTCCTCTGAAATATGCTTTACAGAGATGAAGTACTAACATGTACTGGCTCTTTTTATAGTTCTCTGAATTCTAGAAGTGATCTGTAGTAGTTTGATAATTCAAAATTGTGCCTGTTTACTGATAGTTTTTCCCTGTTGATTATTAAAATGTCATAACTTCAGAATAATAGTTGATATAATAGTTTTTGACATGGTTATAAGTTGAAAAGATATTGATATTTGGCCTCAAAACATCTTACAGGACTTACATCTTGGTACCTCGTTCTTGCAATACAGGCCATACTATAACTTGAAAATAAGGTAATTCTTGGGTTTTTTTTGAGTTTGAAGAGCCAGCTGCAAAGAGAAGTGAAGGGAGTACTTTGAAGAATAAGAGCAGGATCTCTTATGGCAGCTTTCTTGCTTGGTGCTATTTGTTGCTGCAAAAATGAGGTAAGAAGACAGCTGTTTATGCAAATAAAATGTCTCACAAATCCACATGAGAAGGTGTGCACGGCACTTATAAGAAAGAAATGTTCCCTCATGCCCATACTGCGTCTGTTCCCTGAATAAATCCCACACCAGCCTAAATTCCTGTCTGCCAACTTGTGTTAATGAATATGGAACTTGCTGAAGAGCCAAAGCATAATGAAGAAAAAAGGCATAAACATTGTTTTTAGTTTGGAATGAATGCATGACTAATCCAAATTAGACATACAGCACTGCCCATTTCAAAGGGCAAGCTCTCTGGCTTGGCTTTGCTTGTTCATTGCTCTAAAGAGAAAAACAAAAATATACTTAAAACTTAGTTGAATATAATGAAAAGAGGAAGAGAAGAGGGTAGAATTGGATTATTAAAATCGAGGGGGGGGAACCTCCTACAGAAGTGCAGTTGTCTAAATGAAATATTAATTTTCTTAAAAAGCAAAGTATTTTTTTCTGGCACAACAAGTGATATATAGCATCAAGAATTTGTTGGAGTTTGTTTTTACAAGAACTGGCCACAATGTCTAACCATTTCATTTGTGAGGGTTACAATACAGCCTTTTCTGTCTACTGAATTTCAAGTACAGTTAAATACAAATGATTAAATAACAGGTGGAATTTCTTCTACTAGGCTTCCATATAGACATTTCTATGAGAGACAGGGCCAAAATGTTTGGAGACCTTATTAATGGTAGTGTATGCGAAAATTGTTGAGTATTGCTGTGTTTGCACTGATTATTGTGCCTATGAAGTTTCCTGGTTTATGTAAGTCAAAGAAAGACAAAAAAACATAATGCAGCAGATCTACCCAAGTCAAATAAATTGAAGTACTATATTTCACCATGTTGGCTTCCAGACATGAAAGAAATAGAAATGAAGAGGATCTGTTGCTCCTTTGAATTTGGCTGAGTGATTCTTAATTTTCTTTTTCGTGTGGAAATCACAGGGCTCTTGGTTGCTGATACGGGTCAGCAGCATTGAAGGTTACTTTATGGTGTCTGTTACTTTGACAGTGTCTGTTTTCTCTATTTTTAAAAGTAGGTGAGGAGTCTGATATAGCACTTCTTATTAACTTGTTGGTAAACTAAACTGCATGGTGAATGAGACTACTACTTAGGAATAAAAAGTTTATACTTGAAATTTCATCACTACTTGGTATTATTGAATATATAGACTCATCTGGCGATACCTCTTATGAACTTGTATCTGAATTTCTTACAGGAAGGAATGTAGGAAAGGATATAAATAATCTTAGAGTATTGCAACTTTCTATAAGTTTTCCCTAGTTCTTACCTATTTCCTAATGGTGGGTTAAAAAAAAGGCAGCAAAAATCCAACTTGACAGACAAGTACACACATGGGGAAAAAATAGCATTGAGCTCCAAGTGCAAGACTTCTTGAACACTCAAATGTGCTATTTCATTGCTTAGGAGAGTAAACTAATCCCTCCTAGAAATTCTATTATGTGGAACTGCATTGCTGCCGATACAAGTCAACAGCAATTTTGTAACTGTGGAAACCAATCATATTTATTTCTGTCACCTACAGCGTGTTCCAGCTGACTGATGATAGCAGTAGACAGTCCTTTGTGTGGACTAGCTGCTATAAGAAGGGTGAAAGATAAACCTCTGAAACCTATTGACAAAATATTTGCAACGGGATGATGATAAAACTCAGGAATTTGGGTTTCGTTCCAACTTGCTCTGGGAATGTGTTCTAGTGACATATGCACTACCTCTCTCTTCTCTAGAAACAACTGCTTCTAAACATCTCATAGTCATCATTCTTCCTTTCTCACTGCAGTAGAATGAGGGGAAAAGCACATGTAAAGAATAATAGAGATGACTTTCTTGTTAAGTTCCAGTGCTGGTCTCTTGATTTGGGGCATAATCCTGCTGAGATCATATGGATCTGGGGTAGAACAGATAAAAAATTGATAGGATTTACAGTGACTTGTTTTTTTTACTAAACTCATTAAATGAAATCTCCTTAGCATGTGAGAATTGAATTTTTTCAACGGTCTTCATTTCATCAACTGCAGCAAACAAGTGTATGCTGCATTTAGGAGATGATCCAATCTTAATATTACAGGAATTTATGGTAAACCATTCACATGCTTGTTAAAACTAGAAAATATATCAAAAATCTAGAATTTTAATGTTATGCTTTTGGAAGGCTGTCCCAACTTTTATCCTTAAAGACAAGGACTGAATGAACAAATCCAAAATACTAGAGGGGAAAAATGGGAGGGGGGGGCAGGGGACCACACCAATAAATCATACAACCTTAATTTCTATTGCAACGTTATTGGTAAAAGGAGATAATCATGACATAAATGAATTCCCTCTGACAGCTGGCAAACTTCTATCCATGCTTCTGAAGAAAATCTGATTAAAACAAAACAAGAGAACTTTCTTAGTGTACACATAATGTGGTAAAAAGTCTACATCAGTTATTGGCTGAGATAGCAAAAGATTAGTGTTGCCAAGGGTTTGAATTTCCTTCTTTCTCCTATTTTGAGATTGAGACCTGTGAGCCCTTTACTTCAGACAATGTTCATTGGCTATTGCTTGTCTCTTAGGAAAACCAAGCTTGTCATTGTCTGGAAAAAGACAAAGTTCTTGTGAGCTGGTGAAAAGGCCCCCTAATGATGCTTCTTTGACACCTAAGCATTAGTGAAATACTTATTCAAAAATAAAAATAATTTGGGAGCAGAGATTTACTCTGGTCTAAGAACTCCCAACAGCATATCCTGAAGACCTGGAGTTTGTGAATGTCAATCTCACATTAGACAGTGATTTATAGCATTGTGCTACAGAAATCTCACTTGGTTGAGTATGATGAGGAAACATGCAGAGTAAGATGCAATATCTTATGTTCTGACAGCTAGATCACATTGATGACCTGGGCATCAAGTGTAAAAGAGGAAAGAGGATGGCCCTTCCTTCCGTGATCCCAATTCTATGGACTAAAGGATGGATTGTCTGATTGGGTATTATGCTGCTTCATATCCATTAAGAATCATCCCTTCACAGCATCTTGGGTTTTTACAGTCCTGCTGGTGCTCCTGAGTGTTCTGGAGATGTTCCAATGGAGTGGCATTGAAGTCAAAGACCTTGACTGGGGCACCAGGTCCAGGTGTCCCTTATCATATACAAGTGAGGGGCTGCCTTCCTTCACTTACTGAAAGTGCCAGGGCTGTCAGTCTATAGACTTGATTACAAGGTCAAAGAGGGAGGGAGGTTTTTTGCTGGACTTTCTTCAGTTAGGAATAGCTTTGTGGCAATATTGACTAACAGGCATTTTTTTTTTTGCCTCCCTTTTTTCCTTTAATCCTATCTGGTAGCAGTGCATATCTCTCAGTTCCCTCGGTAATGCTTTTAAGGACTTGTGTGCACCATTCTCAGAATCATGGATTAGTAATGAGATTCAATCCAGTCTTCATATTAATGATTTCCTACACTGGAACATCTGCTGCCATCCATAGAAACCCTATGGGTTTTTCCCTGAATTTTTTGTATAAAGCCTCCTGACTTCTCTTGGAAAAAAAACAAGATGTAAAAGGGATGGTGACCTCTGATATGGCCTGCCCGGTACTTGTGACTGATGAAACCTTGAGGCGTGGAATTTGACTCACTAAATAGACCCCTACAATGGAAGAAGGCTCAGTGGAGAAGGACAGGAGTGATGTGCTCATGAAGGTCAGGGAATAAGGCAAAGCAGCTGATTATCTCTACAGTGAGGAGACCAGAGGGTGGCTTTTGCTTTAGCTAAACAGCTGTCAGTTTGAATGGGTCAGTTAGTGATGTAAAAGTGTCTCTGAGCGACACAGCCCCCAGCATAGGGGCTGTGAATACTTCTCTCATACTGAGTATGAAAACTGAACAACTACTAAAGCAACCTGGAATAGAGCAGGAGGTTTGATCTAACTTGACCCACATAGGCTTTCCTGAAGACTGGGGATATTAAAGGTTACACCTTTTCTCATGTGAGATATCTGAAAGAAGCTGGTGAGGGTGTATAGGACTCTGGCAGTACTAAAGGTGGATAAGTGCTGGAGACTGAGATGTTAATTCAGGGATCACCAGATCCTTGAATGGAGAGGGATTATCATCCAATTCCTCCTTATGCTGAATGTTGTGTCACCTGGGCTTATAAAGTGCCTCAGTAATTTATCAGAGTTATGGAGGGATTCTTTGCCTGGCTCCTAAGTGATCATAAACAGCTGGTTTGTCACTGGGTTCTGTGTGGTGGCTGTTCTACTGTGTACTGCAGTGGAGGAAAGCAGCATTCTAGTCACCCACTGAGGTCTGCCTTTAACTTCACCATTGCAAAGTGTGTATAGCAACGTAGAGACGTTGTTTCTTTAGTCTACAGAAAATGTAAACTTGGTTGGAGGGGACCCAATTTGTGCTGCTACCTGGCAAAGTATGTGACCTCTCCTCTGAGAAAGATTCTTGGCCTGGCTGGCCTCCTACGTATAATCATCTCTTTGACATCCCTATTGACAAAAAACCCCAGATGAGGCAGGGGATGGAGGATGGCAGTTTTTCTTTTTCCTTTTGAAAGCAGGATCTTTTCAAAGAAATAGTCCTTTTTAACTTCAGCCTTTTAAATGGCTCACTTCAGATAGGAATGACAATGATGCTGAGTTAAGCATGTTGTTCTCTAAGAGTTATATAGGAGATGAGGGCAGTCAGCTTGCTCTTTTGTACAGTAGTCATGACGAATAGAATACTTTCAACCATTTAAGATGAGAACAGTTAAACACCTAGGTATCAGTTACTAGATGATTCCTACTATTGGAGCACTTATTTGTAGTTACCCAGATGTGGCTTGCAAATGTATTCAATAATGAATCTGCTTCCAAAGAAGGATGTTCAAACCTGTGTTAGGTATGGTGTTCCTAGATTATTGGGTTAACTGTCAGAAGTAAATTCCTAACACACCAGAAATGATCTGTTGATTTCTACTCTAATACTTTTTTCTTGAATAGTCTTGAATAGCTTACGACACTATCCAGGAGTGCTACATACATTTCTATGTAGTGATTTAGTAGTCCTTTGCAGACTTTTATAATGATATTTGTGTTATAGACTGAATGAGACAGTTGTTACTTTGACCAATTAAAGCATGTGACTTTCTGCAACAGCTGTGGCACATTTAATTCACATCTCTCCCCCATATTATATTTTTTTTGATAGTTATAGAAGGATTTGTCCTTGGACTATTGGATAGTGATGCATCTTGTACCTCAGAAGAAGTACTTTAATGAGAATAAGCTTTTTAGACAAAATCATTACTTAAACCATTTTAGATCCTTTTGCTATCTGCTGGAGCTGAAATCAATATGCCAGGCCATAGATACCGAAATTAAGTGCAAACTTGATTTGAGTATCATATTAGTTTCCAGAATAACACTTTATACCTATTTAGCCAATAAATTATTTTTAACTAAAGGTTTTTCATTGATATTTTCATAATGTGCTTTCTGTGTATTTTCACTACATTTATATATTACCTTCACTCAGAGAAAATTCATGTTTTGCAGATATATGGCAAGATTAGTCTGAGGCACTGCCTGCAAATAACAAAGACCTTAAGGAAGAACTTTTCCTTAGATCTTCATCTTAAAGGTGAACTATCCTTTATTTGGCACATCTTTACACAATGTAATTTTTCTCTTCTCTTAAGTAGCCACAGACTTGCTTGTTCTCTTTTTTTAGCATTATTAAAAAGTGACATATATTAAGCATAATCACAAATGATCACCTTCCAAGATTTGCTTATGCTCAATGAAATAATTTCATAATTTTTCCTTATTATCACTTAATGCAACTTTAAATGGTTCCAGTGTGAAAGGTCTCCAACAAAGCAGTGCTGTTCAAAAGTCAGGAAGGTGAAGTTGAGGCAAACAAAGCATTACATGCACAGAGAGCAATTAGAGCAAAGCTAATGGATGAAGATATTGAGCAAGATGAGACTCAGGAGGGATAATAACTAGTGTATGTATGGACAAAGATAAATGCCAAATTGACATGCATCTCTCATCTATAGCCACTCTCCAGAAATCAGAGCGTGCCATCCTGGTAATGCTACAATGAATAGGCTAAATGGGTAACAAGTTGCTGTTTGCCAGGGCTGAGGGTAGCGCCTTGTCAACTGCTTCTGTGGATCCAGACATTTTAATCATAAGGGAAAAGAATTCATTCTTAACTTGGTAAAAGATTGGAAATGGAATTCATCAGCTTCAGAAAAAAACTTTATTTCATGTTTTGGGAAGAATTTTTTCCCCTCGTCTTCTGTGCTAGATGTGAGCACAAAGCATTTCAGTTAAACAGTGAGATGTGAATTGTGAAGACAGCAATGGGTATGATAAGAGACAAATTTTCTACCACTTTTAACACTGAACTGCCAAATTTGCTTTATAAAATGTTTTGAGACCCAAGAGCTTCATTCTGTCCCTGGTTTCCCCTCTCATTTTTTTGATTAAAACAATAATCAGCTCATGTAGTTTCTAAAGCAAGAATTATACCCAGTTGAAGCTCAATGTGACAGTCCAAAGCTATAGTAGCTTTGAAGTGTGAATATTTTGTACATCAGTGTCCCATAGTAGCTGTCAGTTTATTGTAGAAGGCTGTATATCCTCTGCTACAAATCATTCCATCTGTATCCCTGTGAAAGTAAAGTTATGGATTGAATTGCTGTTTATGTTAAGAGTTTATTAGAGATCATCACCAAGATTCTGAGGTAGTGTACAAACCTCTAAAATTATGATGGGCGAGGAACTGCAAGTTTACATTTTTGACGTCTTAAATGCCTCTATTTCGGAGGTTAGTCTTCCTATCTAACCAACACAGAGAGCTGCTCCTGCGTTTTCCCAAATATCTTACAAGTTTCCTGAATGACTGCATTTTTCTCTCCAGCCTACTTGTGAAACAGGGAAAATATTTCTTTTTATCATGTATAAGAAAAGTTGAGTATTTATTTTGTCTGAGAAAGCCTTCAGACATTATATTGCCTAGCACAGGAATCAATAATACTGTCTGGAGCTGCTGAACAGGACTATAATATTAATAAAATAGTGTATTATTTCTGGAAAGGCTCTTCTCTAAGCCAACTACTCCATTTTTGTGTGTCTTGAACTAGGAATACTTTAATAGTATGCATGTTCTTTCTCTGAATATTTTTTCATCATTTTAACAAGGATTCAAATTCAAATCATGTTTCATTTCAAAATCTTTCAACATTGGATGTTTTTACTGTAGTATTTGAGGTGCTGATTTGGAGTAGAAACTTCTTGCTGTTCACTGCTGAACTTAAATTTAAACAAAATAATTGGAGATTTAGTTTTAAGAAACAAATTTCAGCTGTGCCTTGTGTCTAGGTTAAAAGTAATCAATGCATTATCATTTGAGTACAGTAGTCTTGGATTTCTTTTTTTTTTTCCAGAAAAAAACCCAACATAGTCTTAGACTTCAGCATATTACTCTAGAGACACCACTAATATTATAAGTGATTATTTTCCTTGTTTTCCCCCAGATGTTATTAATGTTATATCTGTGACTTAAGAAAATTGCAAAAGAGATTATTTGCTTTGACTAGATTAGTTTTTGATTCAGTTTGAGTAAATTGGCAATAGGTTAGCTGAAAACAGACTTTAGAGCATGCTTCCCCCACCCCTGCTTTCGTACCTGAACAAAAATTAAATTAGAATTTCCTGAAAGGAAATAATGGAATAATGGAAATTTTGACAATACTTGCTAACAATATTTTTCATGCATAGAGACAAAATGATATAACCCTACTTTTTAATTACTCTTTTGATTAGTACTCACAGAATATATTTTGTTTAAGGGGGGGGGAATTATAGATCCAGAAAATTTTATTTAAAAAAATTTTGCAGTTTTCCAAATTTCTGGAAGGTAGACTCTGTCAGTCCAAATCCTGCTTTTCTTTTTCAGGCAAAAAAAAAAAGAGCCCTAGGGAGGAAGAGTTAGGTTCTGTACACAGAATTATTATTAGTAGAATCCAAAACCGTCAAAATCATGACCAGACATCTTTCATTTTATAATAACAAAGGAAATTTACTACACAATGACTAGTATAAGCTTCTTTTACTCATGCTTGTATATTCTATGTTTGGGTATTTAAAAAGAATTTTATTTAATCTAGCTCTTATTTAAATGTCAGCCCATGTCTTTCATATGGCTTGTGCTTGTATTTGATAAATGCTTATTCCAGGAAAAGTTTAGTGCCTTGGCTGTTATTTTTATTGTAAATAACTTCAATCAATTATCCACAGAGTAACTCAAGTTAGTGTAGGAAGAAACATTTAAGTTCAAGAATAATCTTGATCTTCAAGCGTGTACATGTTTAATATTTCAGAACATGGTTATAACATTTGTTACCAGCAATTCAAGCCTGGCTAAGAAATCAACTTGTGATAAACACTATGATTTTAGAGGAAATCCTCTCTTGCAGCACACTGTATGCATTTTTCTCAGGGTTTACTTTGCACCCAAGTGCCAATGGCAATATTCAGTGTGCGTTCAAGCTGCCCTTTCTCTGTTCCATTGCCGCTGAGAATGGACTGGACTGACTCCTGTATTCTGAGAGATAATGAAGTTAGGTCTGCACTTACAATTATGTTTTCAAGCAGAACTTAAGACCTT
Source organism: Grallaria varia (assembly GCA_013396735.1). Classification (NCBI taxonomy): domain Eukaryota; kingdom Metazoa; phylum Chordata; class Aves; order Passeriformes; family Formicariidae; genus Grallaria; species Grallaria varia. The sequence continues at coordinate 1,843,653 of VWZG01008543.1, forward strand.
CTTGGACTTACCCAGCTAACTTGCCTGGATACTGATAACAGTGCAACTGTGGTAGAGCAGAGTGTGCAGTGTGTCTGCTCAAACCTGCCTGGAAAGCTACTGAAGAGGCTGTGGGATGAGTCGCTCCTGAGCTCTCTACTGTGTGGTTTCTTGTCTTTCCAGCCACCTCTTCACATGGAGAAAATGTCAGCTGGTGCTGGCAGAAGTGGGAACTTTCACCTCTAATGTTTATTTTCTGCGTGTGGATTGCAGTTCTGTCACTCTCAAGGAGTTGTAAAGCTTCTGTTTACTTGTGCTTGCTGTCAGAACACCACACATGATGCTTCTCAGTATAACACTGGTGCTGCTGATTTGGTTCTTCGATTTTATTTCTTAATTTAGAGACACAATTTGTTCAGCCTGGATGAGCTCTGTCACAGCCTCCACCTGCCTCCTTGCCTTAGAGCCATGTGTGTGATCAGCTGTGCATCACAGCTGAAGGTATTTACACTGTCCACCTGAAAATGCTTGGAAACCTTGTATAACTCTCTGATTATGTTGAGACAGACATGGTTGTTGTTTGTCTCTTAGAGATGGAGAATTCTAAAATGTAGTTCTATCTTTAGCTGATAAATTATAATTACAATAGTGTGCACCTTGCCAGGGGGAGGGGGGAATCCTGCATTTAATCAGAATATTTTGGGAGCTGAATTTATTTTTTTTTTTTTTACTTGGTGATGCTCAGGGAACTAAAACACTTTGGACAAATCACCTGATGTAGAAATCAGTTCAGTTAATCACAGTTCACACTGGGCAAAACTTAACTGGTTATCACATCTCTAGTTGACTGAAAGTGAATTGTAAATTGTCCGTGCTCTCCATGCACAGTAGTGCCGGCAAACAGGGAACAGGCTTTTTAAACAAACTGTGCTAAACAGAAACAAATTGGAAGAGCATCAGTAGCACTTGGAAACCATGGCAGTGTGAGCAGTACAATCATCAGATTTGAGGGTAGGATACCACATGCTAGTGATCTTTGTGTGGGTGTCACTGGAGAAGTGTGTAGGAAAGATGGTTATAGAAAAGTTCCTGATCAGGTAGTTTGATTAAAAAGTAGGTTTGACTCTCTTGAAGGTTCAAAAAGGAGAAGAAATCCTGACTACACTTAAATTGGCAGGGAGGACTTTTATGCAAGTTTTTACAGGTCTATATATTGTTTCTGCTGTTCATCTTAAGAGAAGATTTGTAACTGTAACAAAATAAGAGTGTTTGCTAATGATTAATCAAATGTAAATGAGCCTGAGTTTGGTAATAGTAGGAAGAGAGGCATCAAACTGAATAAGAAATTATTTTTCCCTTAAGAAAGGTCAGTCTGTGGTATATTTGCAGTGTTTAAGTTCTGGTTTAGTTTTTTATATGCTTATATGCATTTGGTGTGACTTGAGCTCAAGATGGCACATTTGAATCATTAATTGACAGGTTTTCTGAGATACTCAGAAACTTAACTGACTTAATGATAAGGATCCTCCAGTTTGTTTTGGCACTGTCACGTCATGCACAAGCCACTGTCAGGGCCCTTGACTTCCTTTAGATAGACTTCCTTTAGACAGCATTGACTGCAGTAAGCATGACACTTCATACGGTATGATTGTGTACAAAATATTTGTTATAAATTTTATTTGTCACAAGAGCAACTTTTTTCCTAGTTATATATTTGCAGCAATTAGCATTCACTAATGGATTAGTTATAATTTATCCTATTGCAAAGCAATATAGAGACAGAAGTTGAGAAAGCATCTGCACTTTCAGTTAAAGATAGTTACCCTTTGTAGTGAAAGGATAGATTTTCACTAGCCTAGATTTAGACCTACTGTACACAGATAGAAGCTATCATTGATTTCAAAGCCTTCTTATCTTAATAGCTTGTTGTAAATTCTGATCCAGTTACTAAGGTGTATTTCCACAGGAAGATACTCTGTGTGAGTAATAATGCCTCATCTTCTCCTGGACATGCTGTATCCTCAAATGTGTGATTTATAAATACCCTATGAAATGAGATATATTTATTAATGTCTAAATAATCATAGAAAGAATTGCTATATTGCATCAAATTCAAATATATACCATCAGTGATTCTACCAAGATTCTGATTTTTTTCTTCATAGAAAGTAAAAATCATTCCTTTAAATATAACTCTTCTCTCGGTTGTTAATGCTAGAAATACCAGTTCTTTTTCAAAGCTAAAACTCTGACTTGAGAATCTTCAGAACCGTTTCCTTTTCTAAGCTTTGTAGAACTTTTCCTTTTTTTGTTTTACATTTTTTCTACAAAACTAAACAGAGCCCTTCTTTAAGAAAGCCCTTTAGTAAGTGCCTTTTCTCCTTACAGAAATACTCTGCACCCTTTCCGCTTATCAGTCAGTTTATTATCATTATTTTTTATAGGCAAAGCATAAGGTGTTCCAAATTACCATGCAAGTACATTGTGTGTATATACAGATGTGAAAGTGCACTATTTGTAGACAAACTCATGAGTAAAATATTAAAAAGATTAGAGAAAAAATTGTATCGATTTTTCTTTTTCAAATACTTTTGATAATATAAAAATGTTAACTTTCTGATTTTCATTTCAAAGGTTTGGTGTATTAACATAATATGAATTGAAATAAAGTGTTTTCCCTTATTGAATCAATAATATTTTATTGATCAGAACCATATCTTTGTTTCTGAGAAGATTCATTTAGTATTATGCTGAAAGTCAATATTTGATAAGGATTGAGAATCTCTGTACTTTTAGTAAAATTAACCATGAAAAAGGGATGGCCGGTTCCAACCAGCTCTTACTGAAGCCTAAACCAACTCCAGTCAATCTGAACTGGCTCACTTAAGACCTTTCCTCAAGTTTGTATATGTACTTTAACTCAGACTTCCATCTGTAAAGCCTCTTTAGTCTCTGTGTACTTTCCCTAGAAAATCAGGACTCTGTTTACCAAGGAAGGGTGAAGAATCTGTTTATAAGGGGGCAGGGGCATTAGTGTGCAGTATGTATGTTTGTGAATTTACAACACACTGGTAATTCCACAGTAATTATCCACGTGGACAGTGTTGTTACTTACCATAATTTTGACTGTTGGCTCCTGCCATGCTGTACTTTCAAAGCATACAGTGTCCTTCAGCCTCCTTTCCAGGCAGACAAACCTTTAAAATCATTCGCCCTGAGAGAGGTCACCAGAAAGGAAGAGGTTGTGGCCCTGTAGTCCCCAAGAGGTAAAAAAAAATAAACATCTTAGTGGATGTAATCTATGGATTATATCACTGATTATGTGGATTATATCAGCTCAATGAAGCTGTATTATGGATATGACTCAAGAAATACAGATTTGTAGGAAATCACCACTTTGACTGTGTTTAGCTCCAGGAGATTTGGCTAAAAGTTCTTTTCCTAGATCTAATCAAAGAAAAGTATGAGCATACCATGATATGCAATTTAACCCTCAAGTTGCCCAGACATCTGGGGCAAGTCTTGTGAGGGCTCCTTGTGCGTGTGTATATATATGCATGAGCGTGTGTTTCTGTGTGTACAAACACTGTAGGATGTTGTGCTTGTTAAACTGTATTCTAAAGTAGTTTCTATTTATTGTTGTATTATTTCTGCTCACCAAAACTTATGATTGCAGTCAAGAGGTTCATATTCTTTAAGAATATGCGTATGGGTACCTGTCAATAGAAAATGGTATTGAGAAGAGAGTTTTGGCACAGGCCAATTAAACTTAAACCCACCACCACAACAGATGGACATAGTGTAAATCTTTATTTCTGAAAAAGCTTTCATGCTTAGGATGAAACTTTTAATTATTGTATGAAAGTTGGTTTTGTATATTAATTTCTGTGTACATATACTGGAAGTAGTTTCCTGATGTACAACTGCCAAAGAAATGTTCAATTCTATACACTTAACAGTGGAAGGGTTTTTGTCTTACTATTTTGCTGTCAATTTTTTTTATATAACACTGGGAATCCTGTTTAAAGCACAGATGTTTCACTTGGAGGATGCCTTGGAAAACCAAACCTTTCCAGTTTTACTTTCTGGGTTTCTCTTTGTGAGGAAATGCTGAGGCAACACACCCATGACAATCAGTAGGAGTATTTGTTGGCTTTGCCCATTGCACACGTCTCTGCCTTGGGTCTCAAACAGCCACTTAAGAGGCCTCCTATGCAAGCATATGAACATAAAATCAATAAGATGGACGTTTTAAACAAATAGCTTACCTTTATTTTTGATTCAACCATCCATTATGAAGGTGCATTATGCTGCAGCTCCTGTTGAGATGAGCACTGCAGGAGCCACGAGCAGAGGCAGGACTGACTGTCATCCTGATTAGATCACCAACTGAGCAGCAGTGATTTAAACCAAATTGGCTGGGCAATGGCTGCTGATCCACTCTTTTTGCCTTTTTTTTTTTTTTTTTTAAAGCCATGGAAGCATGGTGAAGTGGCCTGAGTATAAGTCTGGAAACCAATTATTTGGGGTTCTGTTCCTGCTGTAGAAATGTCTAATTTGTGACCTAACTTTACTTTGTCTGAAGAATGGAGATGAAGTACTTATTTCTCAGCACTGTAAGGTGTCAAAGTGCTATTTGGAGGCCAACTTTTGTTACATTTTTTTATTTACCAAAGTGAATAATTTCTCTGCCATCTTCCAGGTAATTGCAGGTGTGTACTCTT
>VWZG01008543.1:1848453-1860435 GCA_013396735.1 Grallaria varia
ATATTTATTTATTACAACTAATAAGAAAACGTTCTCTGGCTTTCACATGTAAACATGCACTACTTAATAGTGAAACTGGAGTTTACTTGACCTGTCATAACATATTGGTTTTATCAGTTGACTTTCTCGCTCTGGAAATCATTTAGCAATGGAGATGATTCGTTCTCTTAAAGAGGCTTGGGTAGATGGTAGGATTAATTTTTAATGAGGTGTTTGCAAAGTTACTAGCAGTATGCTTATGAAATACTATTATTTAAATAATTATAATTTCTATCCAATTACTTACACAATAATTTTATTTTTTTAAATTTCATACCTCTATTAAATCACTGCTCTTTAACAGCATCTAGGGTCTGATAACAGCTTTTTGTATAATCTTTGTTGTCTTGGCTATTTAAAATATGGAATTTTCTTCTGAAATGTGATTGTTAATTTATACAAATGCAGCATTTTTTTACATTTGCAACTGTTAGGAGGCAAGAATAGGATTGATGTTATCTACTTTCCTTCCTGAGGTATAAAATTTACATGTCTGTAAAGGCAGTATAAATGCTTTTTGGAAAGGTACATTTGCTCTCTACTTTTATCAAAGAATAATTGGACAAGATTTGCCTTTTTGGGCCATGTTCTGTGTCTATATGCCATATTTGATCCTCTTGGATTTGTGCTCACAATCTGAGCAAATTCTCAATTAAATCAGAGGGCTGCATTAAAAAAATAAGTAAATCCTTAATTCACACTCTAAGCCTGACAAGTTAGCTTTCTACGAACAGCATCGTTTAACAGTTAGATTCCAAGTTGGTTCAGAACTCTATTTGCAGATATAGTCACGTTTATACAAATCAGGAAATTTTTGAAGTTACATTTTCTTGCACTCCTGGGCCCTAGCTATTTCTTAATTTTTTTGTTTGTTTGAGGTAATAGAAAATATAACTAAAATGTAGAAATCTTAGGAACTCCAGGGGAGTGTGTTGTAGCCTAAGGGAACACTGAGTATTTCTTCCTCAAAGCTGCAACAGCCTCTTTTTCCAGTCTTGAAGCCAAAACGTTAGATGCCAACTCTTTTGTTCCCTCTATAAAGGTTTCCTGTACTATTGCTGTCAAAGATCAGATATAAGCACTTTATCTTAGTTTTGTCATATATTTAGTAGGCCTTAGACTTTGTACTTATCCTTGGCATGTGACTCCTGCATTAGTGTACTTTCCAGCTCAGCAGCTTAAAAATGCAAGGGGGACCCAAGAGTCATTTTGTCGAGTGGGTTTCATCCTAATTAAGACACTTTTACAGTTGGAGAATAAACCAGTTGCTAATGTTAACTATAATCTCAGGTGCCTTGCAACGCATGATTTTTGTTGCGAACTTAAAAGAATCCTCCCAGAAATGGAAGAGGGGGGAAATAAAATCTCAGTTCAGTGGCTGCTAATTTAAATCTTCTGACTCCTCTGTAGTAACTCATTGTAGCACCTTTGTTGTTTTAATAATCTCTCAGAATCCGAACTAGAGGATGTGTTTTGGAGCTGGGATGATGTTTAACATAAGCAGAGTAAGGGAAGAGGGTTGGACTGACATTTCTGCAAGCCTGTTAGTACTATAATCCAATTACTGAAAAAAAAAAAAGAAAAAAAAAGACATTTTACCAATAGCAGGTGCACAAAATAAACTAGACAGGTGCAGGAAGAGTTTTTGCAGTCATATATCATTTTAAGCAGTGCTTCACCTCTCTAAGTCTCCAAGCATAAACTTTTCCAAGCAAATGTGTATATAAAAACAATCACAGATGCACTAAAAATATATAAATTATCTTCAAAATTACTGCAGACTTTGGTTATTTTGAATCCCGTAGTATAACAGGGAGATTTTGAACTCCAACCACCTTGTGAAGTGTATTCTATTAGAACCAAACTCCTCTAAAAGCAAAGATAATATGTTGTCACGTGAACAATAGCAGTGTTGGTGACTTTAAATAAGTACATCACTTTAGATGGTGAAGGTTACTTTTATTCTACCCTCTTCACAATTTGTGAAGAACATAATGGAAAACTGTATAATGAAATGAAAGATGAATGTGATTTGAATGGAGTTTATATTCTTTATTGAAAAAAGTTTAAATCTGTTGCTTTTTTTTCTTAAAAATTGTAGGAGGAGTGGAGGATTACAATACATGGAATGTTTTTTTTTAAGTCTTAAGGCAAGCAAAAATTCTGAGTCACATTTGTTGGGTAGATTTAGGTCTGTTGGCAAAATAGTTGTTCTATCTGGAAAACAAAGAGCAGCAAAAGAACTCTGCTCCAGAACTGACTGAAGTTATGAGAATAGAACAGGAGCGATGAGGAATAAAACTGGTCTGTGAGAAACAAATTCTGCTCATGAGCGTTTTAACAATGCTCAGTGTCTCTGGTCATTCAGGTACAGACTGCCATGGGACTTCATGACAGGGAAGAGTAATTCCTCCTAAATGTCAGCTCTGTCTTGGTCTAGTGGGCTTTTGGTTTGTGACGTTTTGCTTTTTTTTCCCAGGGCTTAAGTGAAGTCAGGTCCAGATCAGTCAAGTCTTGTTTATATCCAGCTAAGTCCAGGTCTGTCAGGTCCAAGTCTGTCTGTTAGGTTTGGGTCTGTCCCTGTGTCCAGGTAAGATGGTCAGGTCAAACAGAGTCAGATTCATCTCCAGGTCTCTAAGCTGTGCCATCACTCCCCATTGCCAGCTGGTTGGGGGAGAGATCAGTGGGTAAAAAACCTGTAGGCTGTGATTGAAATAAAAGCTAAAGCTTATGCATGCAGGAGCAAAGAGAAAAGTAAGACTTGATTGTCCACTTCCCATCAACAGGCAGTGTCCAGCCACTTCCTGGGAAACAGGGCTGCAGAAAGGAAATATTGTCCGTAACAAATGTTCTCCCTTCCTTTTGCTTTCCCTCATTGTTATATCTGGGTGGATGTCTTATGGTATGGAATACCCCTTTGGTCAGCTGTCATGTCACGTCACCTTTTCTCTTGGTGACAAAGATCAGTGTAGTTGCTTTAGTCCTCTGGAGCTTGTGGAAGGTGCTGTCTTCATCATTTTATTGGAGATAATGCTGTAAGTCCTTAACTGATCATGAACAGAGATGTAAATTGGGCATTCCTCACCTAGGGAAAACTCTAAGGACTGTGCCCGGAGTGGCATCAATGTGTTTGGCAATCAAGTTTGACAGTTGTGCCTAAGCTTTCAGGGTAAATATGTACTGGGAATGTAAATATGAAATTCATAATGAAAGAAATTCACTTCTGAAGGAGGGAAAAACATTTGTTTGGGAATCTGATTCTTTGTCTGTGTGTACGTGAGCTCAGGGAATCACAAATATTTCTCCAATGAGCTGAGTTGCTTGTGAAAGCACTGCAGAATTGAGTTCTAGGAACATAAGGCTGTTGTTTCCAAAAAGCTTCAAAAATATGACAAAATTAGGTCCAAGTCCAGTACAGTATGATTGTTTAGCCTGAAAAAAGCATGGATTTAGTACGTAAACCCTGTATAATTCCAGCTGCATGTCTCTGCTTTAATGTAGACTTGAGTTTTGGATAGAAACATGAGTACCAGATATATACATTTAGAAAGTATTGTACTTGCTTCAAAGCAACTACTCTAAGGTGGTTTGTTTTGGTTTGGGTTTTTTGTTTAAATAGGGGGATTTTGTTTGTNTTGGTTTTTTTTTTTAAAGGGGGGTTTTTTTTTTTTTTTTTTTTTTTTTTTGGGGTTTTTTTTTTTTTTTTTAAATAGTCTCCTTTGAAGAATTTGTCTGAGCATTTAGCTTGCAAAATAGACATTTTATCCTCATATATACAGTGTTTAGTCAATATATTGGACTTAAAAAAAACCAAAACAAACTCCCATGCTCTTTGAAAAATATGACCAGAAAAGGGTAAAGGAGCTGGTGAAGGGTCTGGAACACAAGTCCTATGAGGAGCAGGTGTGAGGGAGTTCAGAGTGTTTATCCGGGAGAAAATGAGGCTCAGTGGGGACCTCATTGCTCTCTACAGCTCTCTGAAAGGACGTTGTGGCCAAGTGTTCCCTTGACAAAGTGGATTCCTCTTGAGCTGTGGGAAGTTGTGCATTGAAAGGAAAACATCCTGGAGATGAGGCTGACAAGAATATGATGATTACTTCTCCACTGAGGGCAACCTCAAAAGATGTGTCCCAACAGATAGAAATTACCTTGCTCCTGGCAGTCTGAATTTGGCCCACAGCTTGGTTTAAGTTTGCCCCAGCCAATTAAGTGCCACCATGTACAGGCAATTTCCAAATACTCATTTAAGATTAATATGGATTCAAAAGCTTTGTGTGGCAAGGGTAGTTAAAAGTGTCATAAAAACACAGTGGTAGCTGTTAATGCACCACCTTGAAAAGGAAGGAAGGAAAATGCCCACTCATAAAAGGAGGGGAGGAAAGTTACGGATTGCTACTGGGAAATCAAGTGTTTTCTTGTGGAGGCTTACAGTTCTTGTTTATACAGGAATCTTGACTTATTAAACAATTAAGGTAGATCCTCAAATGGGTCTTTAGCCAGTTTTATGAAATACACCCTTAGTAAAATCACAAAATCATTTCATTGGCTTGATAATGCCATGTGTGATACAAGGATAATGTGTGTATTTACTTCATGGAAGTGATACATCTGTATTTGAATTGATTTAATTTTTCTGTTTAATTATCTTTAGGTTTTTAAGTTCTGATCTATTTTTTCCCACTTACCAAAAAGCACATAATTGGGCAGTCAAAAACTGAGCTTCAATAGAATCTCCTGTGAACTGCATTAACAAAAACTTGTCACAAATCTGACTCCACAGTTTCCACCCCTTTGGTGAAAATAGCACCATGGGTAGATTTATGGGATACCAATAAAAGCCTTTTATATAAGAACATCCCCAGAGACAAGTCTTTTATATACTCTGAAGTGAATAAATCACTGACAAATCTGCCTGGTGAGCTTGTTTAGTAATTTCATTTATTAACCAAGCACATTTAACAGTTTATAGCCTTGTGCATTCTAACTTGTTAGAAGTGCTCTCTTTGTTCAAAATGTGACTAAATCTGTATGTGTGCCACTAAATGATAACTAAGGGTATAACCAGTTTATGCATTGCTCCTGTTCCCTCATGCTTTATGTAGTATGCTAGAAATGGCGATGGTGTGTTACAGTATCTTCCTCAAGCATTTTCATTTGGATGTTATTATTAACATCTCAAGGACCCAGACAGTCCTAGAAACATCTTTATTTTAAGGCAGGAAGAGTTTATTATTTAATGGCTAAATTACCACCGTTTCATTTTCCCTCTGAAATGTCTCTCTGTGGTTTCTGATATATAGAATAAACAGATTAGTATTACAGATTAGTATTTCCATTCTAATAAATCATCCCCATTTGAAGAAAATTTCCTCTCTGCATCTGGGATGGCACTGCAAAACCTTGCCCCCACCCCTTTTGAGAAAGGAGGCATCATGCCTCTTAAAATGTGGCACTGGTGGTCATGTCTATCAAGAGAACGTTTGTCTGTATGAGATTTTATTAACCAAAGGGAAGGGAAAAGTGCTCTCTGTTACGAGAGACTGAAACTCCAGCAGTTAGATGTTACTGAATGAGGGAAAAGGAGAGAAAAACTCTGAGCTCTGGAAGTGGTGCCTGCCAAGATGATGGACCTTAGCAGGCTCCATCAGCTGCATTTTCTTGTAGGATATGTGACTGTAAGCATTGTAACAGAATGAATGCACATCCCTTAATGTATTAATGTTTCTATTACTTGTATATGCAGTCCCTGTAATTAGGAGGGCAGTTGGAGGAAGGTACATCTGTCTATTAGTTTGTACTTACACTAACAGGCTCGAAGCTTCTCTGTGTAAACTAAGCTTGCAAATAGGAATCCTTGCTCTCAAATTATCAGTGTCTGTAAGCATATTTTCATATAGTGGTTACTCAGAGTGCTATTTTGAAATGAGATAATGTGCTGGGCTGTTTTCTTATACTACTAAAATGCATAGATCTTAATTACTGTTTGCCTTTTAAAAGCTATTCAATGCCTTAGTACTCTAGGTAGCAACAGTTATTAGCATCTCTGTTACTGGAGAATTGTTAGCCTGCTAGGCTGAGGCCTTACCTACACAAAAATATCTTGATGACACAGAGAATTTAGGGAAATTCATTATAAAAACTGATACAAAAACAGCAACAAAAAAAAAAATCAGGAGGATAAAGTTAATTCAGAAGAATAAGAAAATACTGCAGCATGTGTTATGCGTTGGGCAAAGAGATTTGCTCATCATTTACGTAATTTCCAAATGTGATCCTTTTGTTTTTGTTTTCCATGATATAAGTTATGCTTGCCTTCATGGTCACATGGTAGTACTGACCTTACTGGGCTTTGTTTCACAGCCTACAATTTACTCTTCAGTGTAAGAGTTGCTAGTGCAGAACTAGGAAAAATCTGTAATGTTTTGTGGCTTCATAAGAGCTGAGTGGCAATCTGCAAGAAAGAGTAAATTAACACCAGATTTGCATCTAATAAATCTTCTCTAAATTAATCATACACATTAATAGATGGCCAAGTATATCTCTTTTCATTAATGAATAAGCAGTATGTCTTGTACTGTCACACACTCAGGATAATAAGGACAAAAGTGATGTTAACAGAAGGCTTTTTCCTCTGCCATGAATTTGGGAAATCCTCTCCCTACTTTGCCACCCACTTTGAAAAAGTGCTGTGCCTGTGGCTGGCAGAGGGAAAAGCAAACACTGCTGCGCCAGCTCCTCACAGCTGTATGTGCGTCTCAGCTGTGCCGACCCATCTGCAGTAGCTGCCATCTGCCAATTGCTTTAGTTGGGGAGCATCTGCAAGGTGAGCCATTTTAAAGAGAATCTGCTTCACAGCAAAGAAGTTATTCCCTCCTTTTCTCCTTTTGCTTTCATCTTATGTCCTGCTTCTCTTTCCTTTCTCCTGCTTTGTGTTTGTGTGGCAGGAGTCACGCACTGAGAAGCGTAGTATTCCCTCCAGTATCCCACAGAAAAAGGAGATCTATCAGTGAGATGCTCCTGTCTTCCACTATTTTAATCCATGTACGTTCCTTCTGAGAATGCTGTTACGTGAGTTCTATAAGAGAGGATTGGTGTGTTTCTTTGCATTTCCACGTATTTCTGAAGAATTACAGGATAATGAATTGTCTTCACAGATTTGGCTTCTAGGGCTTTCATTTTAAGGATCTAGTTCTACTCTTTATTTTCAGTTGCAAAATATAGATACAGATCTATACAAAATATAGATATAGATCTTATGCTCTGGCCACCTCTTACAGCTGTGCCCATAGTAATGTAGAAGGACTTACTACAAATAAACAAAAATACTCGCTGTGTGCAAACTCCCCCGAAAATCCATCATGTATAAAGGATAAGCTGAGATAGAGCTGGACACCTGAGAACTCTTTGCAAAGACTGGTAATTCAGCCACTTTTCCTTGCTTTTGTTGGTATTCTTTGTATACATGTTGAAGCTGCATTTTTATGTGGTTTTTTAAAAATTGTTTGAATTGAGAAAAAAACAAGAATCAGGACTTCTGTTTTGGTGTGGATTTGACGTTATGAAAGACATTTTGGACTTTCTTAGTACCGAAAACCTTGGTTAAAAAAAATTATCTGCACCCACAGAGATTGTGGTGTGGGTTTTTTACTTTGATTTTTTTTATGCTAAAAATACCCTCTCTTTAATGCTCTGCAAAACCAAACACATAAGGGAAAAAAAAAATCTATTCCCCACTCCCTCAATGCTAATATCTTATTGGAATCGAAGTTGGGATTTAATGGTGACACAGTCAACAGAGATGTTCAGATTCATGTAAGCCACAGGAAACAAATGTACTGAAATGCTGTTTACTTCTTTGCATCCAGATCTTACCCCTGCTCTGTTTAAGGCAATGCCAGAGTGTTGCTTTCACAAGACATCCACATCAGCAGCTCTAAGCTGGAGAAAGGATTTTGTCAGAGTGAAAGAAAAAATATTGGGAACTTCTATCAACTTTATTTTCTAGCTCTGTGGGTTTCCCTCAGTTGGATTCCACACAACTATTTTCTTTTTTAAAAAAAAACCTGCTGCAAATTTCTTCCTGCTTGTGCATTAGCATTTTATATACTGTTGCTTCTGAGCAGGAGGTTGTCATTCCTACTTTTTTTTGGTTTGGTTGTTGTTTTTTTTCAGTCCCGAAGTCATGTGCTTTGAGACTAAACTTTTTTTTCCTATTCCCTTTGTGTTGGTACAATAGGCATTGATTTCTGGCAACTGGTTTTGTAGGACTCTGGTCCTTGGCTGTGAATCTTGGACTCTTACCAATTGTTCCTGTTCTGGGCCTGGTAGCTTTAGCTCATTAATCTAATGTTCTATAACTTCCTGCTGCTAATCCTAGTTGTTGGGCCCCGTGTTCATTAAGTTCTCTCCTGACTCCCGTGTTTGACATGGAGTGCGGAATAATCTGTAACAACAAGATATAGGCAAAGCACAGCCTTGCTCCCCAAGCAGCCCCCGTGGCTTCTGTAGGATCACTTGTGCTCCAAGTACTAATCAGCGGGGGTGAACCTGTCCTATGCAAATGCTGAGAATTGCCAATGTGTGCAGAATGAGTTCTCCAAACTTTCTTTTTTTTTTTTTTCATTTTCCCTCTTTCTGAATAAAAGCAGTGAGCCAATGTCTGTCTGTGTGTCAGTATCTTGATGGACTGCCAGTGTGAGCCTTGGCCCATGATTAAGTGGAAAAGAGCAGGTCAAGTTGCAAAGAGCCTTCTTTTCTCTACCTAAGGTTAAGGCATTTTTGAATGCAAGGTGCCTTATGGCTAAGAACTCCGAGGCTAACAGCTTAATAGGGGCAAGAATTCCAATTATTTTTCAGTCTTTTAGAAGCCAAAATATCAGTCATCCTTTTGCAACACACAAATGCTCCAGGATGCAATTAAGGCTATCATTTTTACTATTTAAAGCCCTAAGGGTGTCTAAATCCTCTCTGAGTTCATAAGCTCAACCTGTCATTTTCATTTCAAAATGAAATTTAAGGATCTCTAAACTAGTCTTTCATTTTAGTCATAGCCTCCAGTGTTTATGGGAGTTTTTCATGGGTGTCTGTCTTCTGTGCCTGCTGTGTGAGAAGGAGAACAGCAAGCCCAGCCTTTTGGCTGTGGAGACAGTCAGGATGCTTGGCTGGTTAATGCTTCTTTTCATGGAGCATCCAGTCCTCCAGCAGATGAAGCAAAGCTAGGAAGCTGCAAGAAGCAGCAAATTTTCTGTACATTCCTTTTATATTTCACACCAAATTTATGGTTTTGATTTTTTGGGTTTTTTCCTATAAAATGTCTTTTTTTGATGAAAGCCAGTAGGTGTTCTTAGTTGCTGGAATAGTTCCCCCTCTACATTGAGATTGGTAATGATACTTAACTTAGTGTTGGTACCTGTTTGTGTAACTTCAGTTGTGTGGTGTTCCACTACTCTGTAAAGGGAGAAAGCTTCTGACTGGTGGTTCTACAAGGGTTGAAGATTATAACAACTCATTGCATGATCCTTGTTACAAAGATCATTTGCTGACATAACTTAAAGCAGTGGTTAGAGTCAGGTTTGGTTTGAGAAAGAGGGTGGCAATATATCTGTGTTGTGATAGCAATTCTGAGGGGTGATTTCTGAGCTATGCCAGCCTGTATTTTTACTACACAGTGAAAGCCAAAACTGGTCAGAGTACTCTAGCTGAGTCTTTACCTATGCCAAGATGAATAGCAAGATTAGTTAATAAGTTTTGCTGCAAGAAGGAAAGTTTTTCCTATGTACACATTAGGAGGCTCAAGAAGTGTGGGTTTAAGTTACATAAAGATTGAGTTTGGGTACTAACTATGGGAAAAAGAAATTTATCATGGAAAGGAGACTTGAACTCTGCACAGCTTTCCTGGCAAATTGTAGTGTCTTTGACATGAGATGGTTTTAAGAGGCGTTTAAATGAAAAAAGGTCAGATAGGACAAAGGTGTAGCTGAAACTGCCTTACTATAAGGTAAGGTGCTGAATGATTTCTCTGCATCCCTCCTAGTCCTGTAACTCATTTCTAGAAAATAGTTAGTAAATGAAATCACACAGGATCTCTCTTCTCTCCCCTGGGTTTGTGCTCATTTTGCTCTGTAAAGGTGAGCCGCATCTTGAGCCATATAACAAATCTTCTCAAATGTCTCTGCACACTGCTATTAAAGAACACCTTGCAGGAAAACGGTTGAATTATGTGGTCAGACCCATTTATAGAAAAATCCCCAAACCTCTACCCCTCAGTGAAATTCTAATGTTACTCTCTTAAAATACATTATGAATAATGAAGATGGTGAGTTTTGTCCAGTTTTCCCCAGCCTGGCTGCAAAATGCTTGAGGCAAGTTTACTCTGCAAGCTCAAATCATTAAGGACTGTGAATTTACTGGAATAAAAATAATGATAATAATAAAGCAATGCCACAGCATAGGGAATCACTCACAGCGAGCAGTGTATTGGAAAATATGGTGTTTTTAACTGCAGTTCATAGTGAGGAGCATCTTTTTGTGTGTCATTCTTGACATGAATCCTTGGAATGATTATAGAGGGTAATATGAAGTGCACATTGACATGAATAGGAATAACACTTCATCTTAGTGACACCTCATACCTACAAAATTCAGAAAGATTGCTGTACTAGAAGCAACTGAAAACAGTCTTTAAAACAACAAATGCAATGCCTTAGTTTGCAGAATTCCTTGAATCTTGTAAGCATGACAGAAATATTGATGTTTTTAAGAAGTGAGCTGTGGATGTTTAAATATCTTCATCTCTGAGTTACTGTGCAAGACAGCTCCTTCTTGAAGTTAGAAATAGAAGTGAAATAAAAATTCAGCAAATGGCAATATGCTTGTTTCTTATGACAGAGATATTCCATAGTTTTCATCAAAAAGTAATAAATGATTGCCAGATTTTCATTCATTTTGATCTCTATTTACATAGGTCAGGAAGAAATTGAACAGGGTAAATTAATGTGCATGTCTATACTGTAGTATCAAGAAGGTTTATTAACCTGCTTTGTGTTTACTTATTTGCTATTGCATTTTGTCATGCACAATATATTCCCTAGCTCTGTTAAACATTTCTTTAACAAGGGAGTGGTCAAACACTAGAACAGGCTTCTTAGAGAGGTGATCCTTGCCCCCATCCCTGTCAGGGTTTGAGAGGATTTGGACAATGCCCTTAACAATGTGCTTTGACTTTTGGTCCCCTGAATTGGACCATATGATTGTTGTAGGTCCCTTATGACTGAAATACTTAAATTTGTTCTAACCTATCAGAGACTGAATGAATGAACATATCTTCTGAAATGGTACCATGCTTAGGTAGCATTCAACTGAAAAGCAAATCTGGCTCGCTTTAATAAGGCAAGTTAATCTTGTTGCTCCAAATAGGATGAAATTTGAGCTCATGTTTGTGCAAAGTTCTGCTTGAATACTATGAAGAAATCTCCCTTGGTAAAAAGGGAGCTGAGAAAGCACATCATATTAAAACAAACCAAAAAGGTTTATTTCTGAGTTCCCTGCTCATTTTACCTGGAATAGACCTGGCCTAGACACCTTACAGGAGCCTGAAGAGGCTGTTTCCTGTCTCCCCAACTACTTTTTCAATGTTATTAGCAAATCACATATTTCCTAATAAACTATGCATGTTTTTCTTTTCTGCTGCTGATTTGGCACTTTTGTGTATGTGCCTTGAGAATAAACTGATTCAATGTAAACACTTCCTTATTTATCCATGCCTTTTATCTTTCCTGAAGTGTCTTTGAAAGACGAGAGGCAGGAGTGGTAAGTGACCTGTTCCTCACAGATGTGCTCTGCCTGCCTGACCATTCCAACCTACTCATTTTCTTCGTATCTGCTTAGTGTGGCCCTAAGCTCACAGACCCTGTTCTGTGAGATCTCTAACAAAAATGGTCAGAA
>VWZG01008543.1:1863982-1898754 GCA_013396735.1 Grallaria varia
AGTTTTTAGCCACAGTATTGCACTGATGAGAAAATTGTGCATTTTCTTGCAGGAGGGAAGACAGGTATGTGTGTTTGAAAGTACTTATTGATTTATACATAGCGTTGATGTAATTGCACTTAATACAGCACAAGCAGTGGCACCTCAAAAAACCCCAACTGCTCCACCTCCCAATAGATAAACCTCTAAGGAGGGAATGTTTTGGGATGGAATAAGATTATAGGTTTGGGTATAAGTGGTCTGGCTAATTTAAGCTCACTTTGTAAGTTCAATAAAAGAATTGTTCTGTGAAAAAGGTCAAAAATGAGTAATGAAAATATCAAGTAGTTTTAGTTTTTCCTTTTGAGTTTCACTTTACAGATTTTTTTTTTTTTAATTAGTTTTGTTAAGTTCAAGTAAAAAAATAAATCTAAAAAGTCTTCTGTAGTTATGAGTTTTAGGCATCTGGTACTCACTTTCCTCTGTAAGGACACCTACATGCTGTAGTGCAATCTCATGATAATGTGGCAATTCCTGGTAGCAAAGAAATATGTGGAGATTATTATGCACCAGTGCTGCGAGGAAGAAAAACAACAACTGACAAGGGAACACACTGAGAAGTCTTTGAGGATTTCAAAGAAAAATGAAACAGGGATTTTATTTTTCTTTCCTGTGCAAGAAGATACCATTGAAAAATACTTGGAAATCTAATGTATTGTTGTTCTCTCCATGCACACGCTCACACCCCTTTCAGGAAAGATTAAGTGATATCTTTTTCGTTGAGTCTGCAAGAACACAGTGAGCTCTGTTGCTGAGAGAGACACCTGTCTTCACATATCGAAGAGCAGATGATGCTCATGGGCAGCACCACTGTGTTAGTGTGCTACCGATTCACATGTTTGACTGCTTGAAAATTAGATATATAAAGAGAGAAAAAGTGTACCCTGTACCTCTCACCTTGGCCAGGATGCAGTTTAAAGATGTGGAGAGAGGAAAAAAAATGTGTTGCAGACTGAAAAGGGAAAAAAAGGTCTCTTTTCTCTAGCACCGTTTGTGAGCATTTATGTGTGTTCACACATACACACAGGGGTATAAAGATCTGTGCTCATCACAAGTAAAGCCCCAATAAGTTACACCATGAATTATTCTGATGCTCAGTGATATTAACTCCCACTTGGATGAGTTGGGTGCTGGCTCAGATGTTAAGCCTGTTCTGGATGAGGATTTTTTTGACTATTGTCAATGGATGAGGACAGTAGTATCTCAGTGAAACACCTGTGAGAAAAGCTACAAAAGATCTGGCAGAACTGGCTCCTGGAGAAATACAAAATCAAACTTCCTTCTCCCGCCCCCCCTTTTTTTTATCTCAGTCTGTTTTGTCTGTGCCTATCTGCCAAAAAGTACATGCTGAATTTCACTTTGTGAATGAATGAGGGCCTGTTTGGTTTCTTCAAAAGGGCAGGTGATTCTAGTAAAAATTATATATGGAGAACCTAAGCAGAATTTATTAGTCATAAAGGAGGCCACTCCTGTAGGGGCTAAGTTCTCTTTTGGTAAATCAAGAAATATGTGACTAAAAGTTGTGAGGAACAGTTAATAAAATGAATTTCAGTGGTGGTGGATCTCACTGATAGAGCTGGCACAGGTCTAAGTTTTAGCATGGGGAATAGTTTTTTTTTGGTTTTTTTGGTTTTTTTGCTATTATGGGTAAAAAGTCAAACAACTAGCTAGACAGTTCTAGAAAGACAAGCAGCAGCTTACAGAAATGTTTGTTTGATGGAGTTGTGTGTGTGTTCAGGTTTTTGTTTTTTATTAAGTAATTATTTGACTTTTAGCAGTATGTTTTGGTGGTTTTGTGAGGTTTTGTTGTGTGTGGGTTTTGTTTTTTGTTTTTTGTTTTTTTTTTTTTTCCCCCCTCATAACCACAATGCAGTGGTAACAAGTATTTCCAATTCAGTGGCAGGGAGAAACATGTTCAGTAAGTGCACATGTGAAACCAGGAGCTTCTGTAAGCTGTGAGGTTAGTGACTAAGTCAGATGTATGTCCAAAAGACATTGCTTAGTAAAATGAGGGTATAAGTTTATATTTAGGGGGAAAGAAAAAATGGATCACCCTGAAGGTTGTGTGTTTGGCTGTTCAGGAGCTTGCCCGGACAGAGAGTAATGTTTGACCTTCTCACTGCAGGACGGCCACAGAGCTGGAAGCACAGGGCACTGAAGGACAGCATTGCTGCCTCTGTGTGTGTGTCAAAGGGATGAACACAGAACAAACGCTTTAAACCTCAGCATTTAAGTGTGAAGATTATGTAAATGTAAATGAAATAGTAATGGTTTCATAGGTTGATGAATATTTTTATCCCCAAATGAAGCAAAATTGATATGAGCACTTTTCTTCTAGAAGAGCTAAAAGCTTGGGGAGCAAAGAAAGACAGACTGATTTGGCAAGAGTTATTGCAAATTTGAGAATGATAAACAGGGGCACCTCAAGGACAACTGAGTCACTGTTTAGTGTAAAACCTTCCTGATATGTAGTAACATAGGTGGCTAATTGTAGCTAGCTAACAGTTTTCAAGTTAAAGCAAAATAAATCAGTAGACTTTCAAAGTATATAGAAAATATGAAATTAATAATCATAAGTATGTATGGTACTTTTAAATTCTTGTCTTGGATAGAGGAATGCAATAGTCAATGTCAAGGTCATCAGTGCGATGAGGAAAATGTATATGGGGAGAGCCAAATGCAGCATATGCTTTACAGTAGCATATTTTTCAGTTATTAGCCATATGGAAGTGAATGAAATTGGGAAAAATGACAGCATAGTTTGAAAAGACTTCTGTGGATCATTTGTTATGGTCCATGTTACTTCTAAGTGGAGCTGAACCAGATTTTACATGCTAACAAGCATAATAATGCCTAATTTTTATTTGATCCAGGAAAGGAGATTAGGGAGTTTGTGTGGGTGGTGGTGGTTTTTATCTTGGTCCAAATCTACAAGTTTCCATTTTCACACAATCCATCTTAATCTGTAGCACGGCCTTGGTGTAGAGAGGTGTCCAAAGGATTACCCTTCATATTGGGTAAAGGAACTAAATATTAATCAGAATATGATGAAACTGAGCTGGCCTGGGTGAAACCCTGTGTATCTAGTTGGTTTAATGAGGAGAAATGTTGGGATGAAAGAATAAAAATAGACTCCTTGGACAGGACCTGGGATAAGATTCTTTAAAAAATGAAGAGTTGTGCTGCAGATCTTCAGCTAAGGGAAGGAAACTGTGTGTGAGCAGGGGCAGAGCAGAGCCAGGGATGTCTCCCTCTGCAATGCTGGCAGCTGCACTGAGGTTGCTGAAATTTTTTGCAGACTGGGTTGGCATTGTGAGCTGATCCAAACAAGTTGACAACAGTCAGCTGAAGGATAAATATACAGCAAAAGGGGGGTTTAATCTGCTTGACACAGGGCAAACAAAAAAAAGTTCACGTGTTGTTTGAAATGTGGTGAACAGGGAGATAATGGTTTCTGGGTTGAGGATAGGAACAGTGTGTTTGCAGCATGCTGTATGGAACATACAGGTCTGTAAACTGCAGTTTATTTCACTATGTTTATCTCCCTCTCTTAGCCTTCACTTTTCCCCTGAGTCACTGAGATGCCAGGCTGACACTGAAAGGTGAATGGTGTCAGTCCTGGCACTGTTTCCTAGACTGGAAATGTAGAAGGGAACTGGAAGTACAAAAGCAAACTGTGATAAACACTGGCAAGTTCTGTGAAGGAATTTGCAGCCCTAAACCATCCCAGGGCACGGTGAAGCAGAAGAGGCCTCAGCTAGCTGAATTACCTTAGTTTTTCTGAACTGCTTTCCAAATGGTAGCAGTTTTTCTGACTGATTCTAATCTCCATCTGAAGTGGCTGCCTTTCACCTTTACCTCTCAATTTTTTTTCTAACTAGCTCAGTTCATTCAATGTTATTTAACTCTGCCCTCCAAGCTGGCACTGTCCACTTGGAAAGGTTCTTTGCTAGCCTTGCCATAATAAATAGAAAAGGAGAAGAATCAAGGTTGTGCCATTGTATTATCATCTAGAGATATGAATTACAGCATTTTTATGAATGCTTTGCAGCTGCTGTTACTTGTGTTTGCTGTCAATGTACAGAATGGAGCAGAGATTAGTTGAACAAGTGGGCAGAGACATAAGCAGGATTGGCAAGACCAGTAAGATGTTCATCTGCATGCCTGTTCTTTCGTCTTCACTTCTGTTGAACTTCAACCCACTGCAAAAATTTTGCTCATTTTCATCCTTTTGTTGTGTTCCCTCTTTTCTCTCTATTTGGCATTATCTTTTCCACAGGAAGCAGATTATTGAGACACATGAGAGGAGAGAGGCAGTAGCAGCTTCAGCAGATGTTGCCCAGCATGCTGGAATTGCAAACCCATTCTCTATAACAAGAAAATAGCAAAGTTGATACCTAGTACTTTGTTAATATTGGGGGGNAATTTGTAACTTGACACTTCTTTCAAATGGGACATGGAAAAAGTTGCTCTTGGTGATCTCAGGGAAATGGTGCTTCTGTCATACCTTGGTTGATGGATGTTCAATTAAGATTAAATGAGAATTTTACAATAAAGCACTTCCAGCTCCAGAAGATTTAGAAAGGGAGGGGAGTATTATAGAAAGAATCACTTTTCATGGAGTGTTGCTTTGTGCATCAGATGAAATGTAGAGTAGTTCTTAAATGTGTGGATGGCAGCACCCAAACAAAATAGTTGGGGGATTAATGAGTTTTGTGCTGCAAGGCACTCTTCCAAGAGAAGAAGGTACTTTGCTATTTTATCTTTTAGCCACAGGTGTATATTTGGTGTTAATAGTGCTCTTGAGATCATCAAGAGGAAAATGCCAGAGACACCGCAGGATTTGGAATGGCTAGTCATTTATTATCCTTATGTACAGTCACTGTGAGAGAAACATGTTAAATTGCCTAGCATATAGTGAGGGTGGGGAGTAGGATCTGAAGCTTGTTGAGAACAGCCTGCTGTGATAGAAACAACTCGATTTTCTTACAAAGGTACAAAGGAACAGGTATATGTCCAGCCTCAGAAGAAGTACAGAATTCTTGAAAAGATGGCTACTCTCAGAATTATTCAGGGGCTGGCATATAAAATTTCTTTAAAATAGTATAGCTTTTGAACCATCTCAGAAGTGAAAAGACCTGTATATTCCAACAGAGGGGGGAACCACTTGCTTTTGAAATCATCATGGCTTTCTGAATTTGTAGGTGCCTATAGATGTTGTTGCTAAAAGGTGAGGATTATGGGATGCCCTACTGAAACAATCCAGCTGGCAGCTGAAAACACCCCTGGGTGGCTCAGGATCTGTTTACTCTTTCAGGAGAGTGCCTTTTTGCAGTACTGTCATATAGGATGAAAATTGGATACATGAATTACCACTGAGGTCTTCTCTTCACTACAAACCCTGGATCAACAGTAAAGGCTTTGAGACATGCAGCCAATAAGGTAAAGGAGAAGTTAATCAGTATTGCTTTATGGAGCAGTAATGAGGCGTGTGCTTTTTGGACTTGTTGTTGTTCAGAGTGTCTGAACAACAGCGCATATTGATAAGAATTTCAGTGACACAGATCAAATCCTGACCTTAACTCAGTGATTTTTGTGTAGGAAATGAGATCAGTGCTGGCAGTATTGCTCCTAGTTGATGGAGTCCAGTAAAAGGGCTTTGTGTGACTTGCAATTAATATCATGGCAGATCCAAAGGGAGTGATAGATGTGGTTTTGGTATACTTCCCTGAAAGGAAGGGGATTGAGATCTTGTTCTTCTCTAATTACTGTTGTTAAAAATAAGGAACTAAAAGCCAAACCCAAACAAAAGATCATGTAAGTTAATGATTGGGATTCAACACTAATGGGAAACAAATGAGCTAAGTATCCATGCCAGAAGAGAAGACCCATTTCACCAGTGGGTCCTTTGGGGAACAAGGTGAGCAGCACTGACACACTTCTCGAAGTGTGTTTTGCAGTGTGTGATGTCATGCTGGCTTGCCCTGCTGGTGGGCCCTGCAAAGAAGCTCAGAGCCTCATACAGGAGAACCAAACCACGAATTGGAAATCCTGTTCAGCAGCAATTTGCTCAACACAATCAAATATTAGCTGCTTCTGGTTGTGCCAGCAAGGAGACATTGTTGGCATCATTGTAAGAAGCTGTCATGATAAAATCTTCCCTGTGTTAAGTGTGGCTGGGGATTGAAGCTGAGAACACAGGTATTTCAGGCTAAGGCAGGTAAATGGTTCTGGGGAGCTTTCTGTAGCCTGTCACAGTTTGGGCTGTTTCATTAGGTATCATACAGAATCTGATAAAGCCTGAAGACTTGACATATGTGGAATGAAAGGGAGGAAATATTTAGCTATGGTTGTCAACAGTTTCAGGTACTTAAGATACAGCTTTGCAGCTCTATCTTATTCTATTTCAGCAGTCTATAGGCCTGATAACATAAAAACTTGGTGTACAGGAAAGAGCTTAAGACAAGTGTACCAAAGAGTAGCTTTTTGTCACAAAAGAATATAATTTTTCAATGGATAATCTTTTTTCCTGTATTAGTTATGATTTATTCTATGCAAAGGTCTGCTCTCAAAAGGATCCACTTCTAATTGTATTAAACTAGTCGGTTATGAATATACTCTAGAATAACTGTTAGGTAGTTGGCAAACAGTATTATGAGAATTGAAACAAATTCCATCCATTTGCAGATGTGTATTTGTTCATTAATCGATTTATATTTAAATACATCAGACAAAACAAAACATACACAAATACGTAAAGTCTTTAAAATTTTGTTTGATAAAAAATAAGCATCTCATTAAAAAACCTCAGCAAGACAGAAAATATTCTGCAGAAATTCTTGCAGCATTTTCAAAAAGCAGTGAGCTTTTGAAGGTCACTAAGATTCACATAATAGAGAATATTTTGTGTGCTAGATTGTCTCCTAATTCTGGTAACAGAATTCTGGCAAACATAAGAAATCACAAATGCTCCTGGAATGACAGTAAAAAAGGCCAGTATCTAATCTCTCGTTTAAAAGCACTAAAAACTGTTATGTAGGACTTGCTAAATATTAAAAGCCACTTTATATAAAACTGTTATATAATCTGCAGATCTGAACAAGAATAACCTTTTTTTAGCTATCTGAGCAAAATAAAATAAAAACTAGAAAAGGTTGCTTTTTAAAAAGCCCTTTGCTACTCTCGGATGACAAAAAGTGGATTACAGAAGTTGTTCCCACAGCAGAAACAGAAGTACTGGAGGCATTGAAGTCTTCTATTGTGTAAAGTTACAGATGAAAGTAGTTTCCCCCCATTGTGTCTTAAAAAATTGTTAAAGCTCAATTGAATCCAATTCTTAAAAAAATTAGAGACTTTGGAATGATGAACATTTTTGAAAGTTTCCTCAGATGTTTTATTGAAAAATGCTTTTAAAGAGAAAGATCTTTCAAAGAGCATCAGATACAGTTGGAATATAAAGGGTCTGAATTTCTTTATAGATTACAAACTGAAAATACTAACAAAATTGCTTTCCACAGCAGGACTGCTGGTATGAAGTGTATTTTCAAACACTAAACTTATGATAGAAAATATCATATAGGTAGGAGAGATCCAATTGGCCAGTGTTTTGTTCATCAGGGCTCTGTGTCCACACTAATACAGTGTTTTATTTTTGTGGGTAGTACCATAAACACATTTCTAGGGATGAAGGCCCAAGTGTGTGCAGTGGAATGAAAGCAGTAGATAGTGTAGGGTGGATGTGTTTAGTTAAAGTAATAAGTTTTTCTTTGCACGTTGTGAACGAAATTGTAGCAATTGATGTCATTGTAGTAACTTGTAGCCTGAGAAATATTCCTTTGGTTCATGAAACACGTCCAGCCTGCGTACCCTTCTTCCACTCTGTCCATAGTGAGCACTCTGAGAAGTAAGACTGGAGTCAGGGGTTGTGTGGCACAGAACCCTAAAGGTCCCTTCTTTGGTATTAGATAGTTTAAAGAAATTGAGATGTCTACTGGGGTTTTGCATTAAGCATTGTAAGATCCCGTTTAAGTGGGCAAAACCATCTCTCCTCTCACTGTCAGTATGGGAAATGGGTTCACAATTTTTGTCTTCTGAGCTGCAGCTGCATCCTTGTTCTGAAATAGCCTGTATTAGGTGCCTACACAGATCCAAACACACTGGCAAAATAAGCATCAGGGGTCAAACAAGACCTAAAACCTGTCAGAGCTTTACTTGTTGCAGTAAAGAGCATTACTACTGTACTTGGCAATGTGATGTATGTAGAAACTCAGATTGTTTTAAAAATGCAAATTGAATGTTAGTTACTTGTATTATTGTAAATCCAACAACAAGGT
Organism: Grallaria varia; assembly: GCA_013396735.1. NCBI lineage: Eukaryota > Metazoa > Chordata > Aves > Passeriformes > Formicariidae > Grallaria > Grallaria varia. The sequence continues at coordinate 1,872,355 of VWZG01008543.1, forward strand.
GTAGGTTTCATTGGCCTCTATCAAAGAAGTTAAGAAACATGCCTTATTCATATTTTTGGGGGAATTTATTACATTGAGAAATAGAAACATTCAGAGTAATGATTTTACCATATTGAGGGGACATTTCTCTCCTTTGTTTTGCTGATGTCACACTGATGAGATGTAAGGTCCAATGTTCTTTTCTCAAAATAAAGCGGGAGAGAAGGAACTGTCACACAGTGATGATGTGAGATGAGAAGACATACCAAATATTGTACATTTGTTACTCTTAGACTCATGCAGTACCTATTCCACTACCCTAAAGGTTTTTTATTTTGTTCTTGCTCTCTTCAAAAACTGCATAAGCTTTCAAAAACAATAGAATTAGAGTGATTCTGTCAGGGGATGAAAGATAATACATCTTCAAGATAAGCCTTTGAACAAATGTAATAGGTGAATGCATGTGTGTCGTATTCAGAACATGGGGAAGGAGTAATTTCAAGTGTTTTTTGCAAGTTACATCTCTTGTAAAATCCTCATTTCTTTTAAAGGTGATATTCACCGTAGGTATTTTACACGAAAGCTCTACCCACTACAGTGATCTAAACTGCAGGCCAATTTTGTAGTAATCTATATAGATTGAACGTAGCAGACACAGTTTTGAACAGTGAGTTTCTGACTTCCTGTGGAAGTTTACTGAGGACTTTAAATTGCAATGATTTCCCATGAAACTTTGGTTTCCAGTTGTTCAGTTACTTACAAGAGAAATCTATTTCTCCTTCATACTTGTCTTCTGTGTCATCTTGATCTAAATTAAAATAACCTCCATAAACCAGATAAACACCAATGTCTGGACTTGGATTAAGTAAACTCCTGAAATGGAAAGGATATGACAAATGTTGTTCTGATGTCTTGCTGTGCTTTTGACTGTGTTTTCTCAACCACCTCTATGAAACTGCAGTATAGTCTCACTGACACACTGTCTAAAATGAAGGACAAGAGTTAAGGCATTGTGAGTATAGGGGCAACTTTTGGTTTTGCTTGTAAATATTACTGAAAATATTTCAAAGTATTCTAGTCATGATGTTTCTTTTTTTCATGCTGTCCTCAGCTGAGATTCCTGGATAGAGAATTCCTAACATTTGTGAGGTGAAATTAACCTCAATTAGACTTTTTTTTTTAATCATAAACTTGGTAGACTGTGTCTGTGCTATAGTAATAGGATTGATCCATGGATGGATGGATTCTGTTTTTTCTGAGTTGTGCAACCCATCTCTGTAAACATTATTTTTAGTGTTGCTCATATTTTTTGGTACAGTTTTGGGTACAGCATATGGGCAGGGTATGAAAAGGTGGTGTCACAAGTGCAGGGCAGAGTGAGATATTCTGAAATAGTCCCTTTTTTTGCTGTGCTGATATATTCGTTTGGAACTGATCGTACTAGTTCTTTATTCTTGAATTTTTATTTGGGATGCTTTGGCTAAGGTTCTTCTATTCCATTTACAAAAAAAAAGAAATTATGAGTCTTAAACACTGAACAAAAGTAAATTGCAGTGCAGTGTTTTGACAATGGGAGATATACTTGTGTTTCTAGTACTGGCAAAAATGTGGATTCAAATATGTTAAAAGCCCCCAAAACAAAACACCTAAAAGCTAATACAGAAAAATGAAAAACAAGTTAGGTATATATCTGACTTAGGAGTTTCAGCAATGAAAGATCATCATGCAGTGTTAATTTGAATTGAAAAATGTGCATATTATGCCTCTAGAATATGATGGGACAGCAGTGGAAACAGTAAAATCTTTGTGACTGTTGGCTAATTATATAGAAGTTCTACAAAAAAGGTTACGCACAGCCTAAAGTACTCAAGACTTAATGAAACTGTCATCACTCCAGTGATAAATATCTCCATTCCAGAATATCTTCTCGGACAGTACTATAAGCATATCAGAATAAAAAATTGAGCGTAATTCTGTAATGTGACCATATTTTTTTTTTTTTTAAATACAGGCCTCCAAGCAGGCTATATGTAAAAATTAGATGTTGGAAGTAGTTTGCACGAGTAATGACATGGTTGAATTCTGTGGTTCAAAGCACGGGTAATTTTGTCCAGTTATCCCGTGGAATAGGTTGCAACTCCCTTGAAAGCCACTGAGTCAAACTCGGCCATTGTGCAAAGGATGGTACAAGCTGATGATAAAATCACATGTAGAAATACCGCTTTATGGGTTTTTTTGCCATTCAGTAAGTTTGCCGAGAGCGGAGGCAGACAACAGGAAAGGGGAACATAAATCAGGCTCTTCCCTGCTTTATGTATCCTTCTGCCATTCCTAACGGCCTGACAGAATATCAAAGGGGTGGAAGTTGCTATATACTCAATTTAAAGTGTCTACTATATGCCGAATCAGTGTAATTTAGTGTACACTTGTTACACTACTTTGGTTTTCCCTTAAATGTGTTACGTATTTAGCATGCAAAGAATAAGAACTAATTTCAGTAATGTATGTTGATTAGGCTCTTGTTAGGCATAAATAAGGGTTATCTTGTGCTATACAGTACATTGTCGCCTATTTAATACACATAGCTTTCTCTGTCTTCTTCCATTTCCACCCACAGGCATTTAGACAAAGAGCAGAAGATGAAGAGTGAATCTGTTAGCTACCAGCAAAGCCTGATACAAGAAGCAGCAATGTACTTATTCATTACTTGCACTTTTTTGACACTGTAGGAACAAGAAAAGACAAGGGTGCAGAATAGAAACTAAAGTTAAAACTGTCTCTTCAGTGCAAGTACATGAGTTTTTCACTAAAATATGGACAATGTATGTGAAGATATACAGTTCATAGCTTAAAAGTATGAAAGAAGGTAACTCAACTTGATTTAGCGAAGTTTTGTTCCTGGAAAGAAGGGGACAGAACATGTTGATTTAGTGTATCATGCTTGTTGCTGTTAGTAAAACTAGCAACTGAGGGCAAAATGAAAAGCAATATTAACAGGCAGATGAGCGATGAAATAGTATTTGTGAGAAGGACTTCTGATGTTGATACAGTTTTTAAGGTGAATGACATCATATGTTAAAAAGAATGGATGAGAATAGGGGGAAGAAGGAGAGGAAATTTAATCTCCTGAAAGAACATCCAGGAAGGTGTTCAAGGAAGATAAAAAGTTGGAGAATGAAATTTTCCACTCTGTAAAATTCACTAGATAAAATGAGAGGGTAGGAACAGAGGAGTAAAATTGAGAGTTCAGGAATTAATGTGTGCATAGGTACTCATGCAAATAAAAATGCTGCTTGAGTACAGAGGAAAGAGAAATTGGAAGGCATCTGGAGAAGGAGCAGTGGCTAGAAAAGGACTTTTTTTTCTGGGATCAGTGAAAATTGGATATTTCAAAGAAATAGACTGAATGCAGTCATACTTTAATTTCAAGGAAATCGAATCCTTTAATCAAGACCTCCAATCTAAGGAACATTTGTTAACTTACCACTGTTTCTACTGAAAAAGTAAAATTTGGTTGGTTCGCTCAATAAACGTATCTACTTTTTTCTTTAATATTATCTTCATGTCTTGAAGACACTGTAAACATGTCTGGAAATGACACACTCCCACAGTTTCTATACAGCAGAGTATGATGAAACCAGCCACCAAAAAATATTACATTTTCCACTTGTGTTCATATCAGCTCACAGAATAATATCCATGTGATTTAGAACTAGGCATTTGAAAACTCTTTAAGGGACTTGAAAATCATGTTATAAACTATGGTGCTTCCTAAAGTTCTCTAATAAATACATTATTTCTGTGTGATGTGCAAAGGAGAGGAAAGAAATGTAGTGGTATAGAATATTATGTTCCTCTATTTTTCATTGTTGTTCATGCATATTTTGTACGCTGTTTATAAGCACTGCATCAGTTAAGAAACAGTAATTCTTGCCTAAAATATGAATACTTAAAGTCAGAAAGAGATTGCTGAGGTGTGATTATTTTTTCTTCAGCAAACCGTAGATTTCTAACTCAGTTCTGTTGCTTGAGTGTTACACTTTTGAGACAGGGTCTATGGCATGAGTAATATATATTGTCACATTTGAGACATTATTATAGTAATACTTTTAAGAAATTTTAAGTTGCCCCTTTTGCACATCTTTTAATAGTGCTGACTGTCGTACAGTTATTGATTTAGTTGTTCTTTCTGAGGCTGGGTTCAAGTAGGTAGTAGTGGTACTTACAATGCTGTTGACTTTCTCTGAAAGCAAATAACCAACCAAATGGAAATAAGATGATCTGATACTGATTAAGAGGACTTATTTACTTTTTTTTTTTTTCAAAAAATACAGCACAAAATAATGATAATTGGAGTTTGTTCTGCTGGTGGCTCTGACATGTGGAAAAGGTTTGATTACAGTAGACCCACACCATTATGATTTTATATTTTTTGCACTTTGTTTCAAATGCAATAGATTTTAAGTGTGGTCGTTTCTGACACCTAGTGCAAATTATTACATTAAAAGTATTTACATAAACATTTCTAAAATGCAAACTATTTATGTTGTGTTGGAGGTACCTGGCAACTCCAACACTATTAATAAAGCTGATATCTCTAAACCACTCTGAAATCAGAAAAACAATCAAGTTTAATAAACTGTAAACACCTTACTCATAACTGAAAGAGAATTCTAGGGCTAAAAATTAAAGAGTCTTGATAAAGAAAACAAACAACAAGTATGAAGTTGAACATAAGGAAAACAGAGAAACAAGAAGGAATATCTTGAGGAAGGATAATCAAAGCTTTATAGACACATGTATTTTATATTTAGTACTGTACATGCTGTGTCACTGTAAAGCCAGAAATAGCTAACTGCTTTGAATATATGCCTTGTAAGGACTGGACCAAAGAAACCCACAAAAGCTTTCTGCATCTTGTTTTCTTTTAAAACAGAAATATTCTTAGCCAACCTCCAAACCACTCAAACACTAGTTGAGGAAACAATTCACTGCAATACATAGAATTGAACTGAAAATCATTAATTTGAAATAGTAATGAGCACTTCTCCCTCTTCTTTAAATGAGCACAAATATCTAAAATACATGGTGGTGTAGGTAGTTAAGAAACCTCTAAAGATGTATTAATGAGGAACATCTAACCTAGACTTTAGTGACAGAACTGTACGCAATATTTTTAGGAAAGCAGTAGAGGAGTAGTGAATTTCCTGTACTCTAGATTATTTCATAAATGTAGATAAAAGTAATTATTTAAGGAGAGGTCATTACGTAAGGAGTAGAGGAGATTTTTCCAAGAAATTAAGATGTGCTGAGAATGCAGATTCCATTTTTTCTCTTTCTCAGGGGCATTTGAAATCTCTTCCATCACTATTAACAAAAATCATTTCTTCTCAAGTGCAAAACAGGTTCTGAATGACCTTTTCATTGGTTAAAAACTGCTTGGCAAGTCAAGTGCAGGGAACACTTGTTTGTGTTTGCACACCCTGTTTGTGGCCTAAGAAAGTGCCATTAAGTGGCATGAATAACCAAGAGGCACAACTGAGCCATAAAATCAGGAATGCCGGGAGTGAGGAAGGAGGCATTAGGCAGACAAGGGGGGAAATTAACTCTGTTACAATTGCTTCAGTTAGGTTTGCATTACAGATGCAGCTTAAACAGTATATTTGCGAAGACAAACCAGAAAGATGACTGTGATGTGACATTTAGGAAGGCCAAGTAATACTTTTAGGCGGTTTAATATAAACCGTGTATCAAACCATTCAGCTTTAGCAGCAGTTTGTAATAATGCAGGGTAAGAAACTGGTCATGCTTCAGTTCTACAGGGAGTTTGTTTAGTTCATACGGAATATTGTATTTTCCTAAAGGGGATGATTTCTATTTCCTGGACTGCCTAAAACTTCACATGACCATTACTGACCTCAAGCATTGGAAACTCATGTGAATTTTGAAACTCATGTTTTGCAAGAGTTTTGCTCTAACATTTGTCTTTTGCACATTAGGCAAAGTGGGAGCTGCTGTGAGTCTCTGACCCTTTTGTCTGAGGAAAACACCAAATATGCCGCAGCTTTTGATGTCATCATGAAAGTTTGCAACAGAGTGTATAGTTATGTTTTCTAACCAGTTAGCCTGGAGACAGAATTTGGTTTAATTTTTGCCTCACAAAAATTGAATTGATAGCAGTGACACTAATAGTAGAATGCATTTCCTTGAGAAAATAAAAGCTCTACAAGCCATCAAAGTACACAAGCTTAACAGTGCAAGCTTCATGTATTTCTGTGCTTTATTGTGTGCAATTAAGTCCAAATGTAATTCTCATTTTTCTTTAAGTAAGAATTCTGTTAATTACAAAGCTGCATTCAGATCTGAGGCAGCTGTGAGGGACAGCCCAATACTTGATTAAAAAAAAGAAAAAGTACCAGCATTGTTTTTTAACCAAACTGCACTTTCTCAACAGTAATTTGCACAAGGCTTTATGGACTTATCAATTCCCACCACTTAAACTGCTTTTCTACTTCTGTACATAAGTTAAACATTAAACATTTTATTTCTTTTCTTTTTGAGTTTTCCTAGCAGCAAAACTGAGATTTTATGAGAAATTAAGATTTTACTTCCTAAATAACAGAACTTGTGGTAGGTAACAACTAGAGACAGAAAACTAGACCTTGCTTGACCATTTGAGCATATGATGTCTTTTCTGAAATCAGAGAGAGGGTATTCAATGGCCTTCTACATCTGCGGACAATTTTTTGATATTTTGCTTATCTAGAAGAACAACATGCCCTATACAGAAAAGTCAACTTAAGCTGAGAATTAGTTAAAGGAAAACTTTCTTGTACATGCAAGGTGTTGCCCTTCTGAATCCAATTTCAGCACCTGCAAACACTTTGCTGGTGATTCTCAACGAGTTTCAAGTAGGGAAATAAGTTCAGCTCCAGGTGAAACTAATGTGAGTTCAAAATGAGAACTCTGGCTACAGTGAAAGCATTTTTTTTTTAATTTTTTTTTAACCTTTACTGGTGCAGGCTTCTCCTCCAAAGCTGAAGATTCCTCGTAACAGGAAGTAGCACATAGTCGGAAGTTAGGCTATTAATTTTGTAGCAACCAAGGCAATTTATTTTATTTGCCATTTTAAGGAAGTAGCATTCAATAGGCTACATTTCAGCTGGTGTAATTTTTAAGTTTGCTAAAACCAGATATTTGAAAGGTTCTCGTATTACTTACTTACTAATTCAATGTATCTGTTATTGATACTTGGTGAGTTCTTTGTAGGGTGTTTTAGAGCAGCTCTTATTTATTTGTCTGATACAAGTTGAGAGCTACTTTGAACTGAACCACATGGAAGTGAAAACCTGTTAGGTCTTAATTCTGTCTTTCACTTATTTTGCATTTTAGTTTCACAATTATCATTAAACTTGTTGTTTCTTGACAGGTAGTAGAACAGTATAATTTGTTTTATTAAGTTTTATTGGACAGCATTTCTATTAGAGTGAAGGCCGTATTGGTTTGATCATTTAATTTCTACCCCAAAAAGAAAAGTTGAAGTACGTATTTTCAGTTTGTTTTAACGTCTGTATGTATTTCCTTTGAGTATTTGGGGTTTTTCATCAGAAAATTGCAGTTTGGGTAGGAACAATATTAAAGTACTCTGAGGCATGGAAATTAGTCTACAAACTATTTTGAAATTATTTTGGTGCATTCCAGTCATTTCAGTGTATGTGCTCTCCTTTGTTAGTTTTATTAATAAACTAGTGTCTGAAGTTGTCTGGAAGAAACTTATTACTTGTTGTTGATGTATGGAGACTTCTTGGCAGATGAAAATACAAGTCCAGGGAGGGGATTTTTGTCTATATGATAGTTTTAATAAACTATCTTCTAGCTCCTGTTGTATACTGAGGAATCCTTTCTGCTATTGAAAAGTTCAATTATACTATATTGATTCTTACCATCACAACACTTTTTTTTTTTTGACCCTACTCCCTCTGCAGTTAAGAGAAAACCTGAGCATAATGCATAAAAATGTGTTCCAATATGACACTTCACTAGAGTGCAGTTTGCTTTATCTTAGTAAGCCAATTAGTGCCCGTGGAACAATTCACTGTGACCTCCAACTTGTGCTACATTGATGTACGAAGTTATCTAAAAGACTTCAAATTTCACATGGTGAAGATAAAGTGAAAACCTTATATGCTTTTCAGTGAAAGTATAGCTTTAAATTTTATTTCAGAAAACCTGAACATTTATGTCAGTTATGAAATGAAAACTTGATTTACTACTGACTAGCAATAGGCATTTAGGAGTGTACAGCTTGTGTTAATGTTGATAAGCCAATTTAAGTATATAAGGGAGAAATTTTCTTTGCAAGCCTTTGAGAATAATTCGGTTACCATTCTTTAAGAATATGAATTAGAGTTTATTTAGAAACTCATAATTTTATTTCTCTTTCCAGGAGAAAAAAGAGCCTTATTGTGGTAGAGAAAAGACTGGAAATGCAACATTGTCTAGTCAACAAGTGATAGATAAATGCTGAACATGGATTTTTCTATTACTAACCAATGCATGCAATAATCCTTACTCTTTTAGAACTGCCAGTACTAGAGAGTAAATCCTAACAAAACTGTCATCTTCAGATGAAAATAAAAGGCAAAATTAGCAAGAAGAGGGTGGAAGAAGCGTGATAGTTGATATGAACAGGATGGGATTGTAAGAAATGATAGGCTGCAAAGGAAGAGTCACTTTTAAGATAAACATCCCTTCATGTTGGCTGCAAATGTATAACCTGTGCTTCCAAATAGGAGGGCCTGGTGTCCTTGATAACCTCTAGATTGTGTTGAAAAAGGTGGTCACAATTGTAGACCTTTTTTTTTCTGTATATTTGGTGGCCTGATTCACAGGACATGCCTCAGTTTTCAAGGCAAATGATATTGCATGTGGTTGACAGCCCTCAAGTGATCAATTCACTCAGCTGATGTTCTACATGTCTTGAGTTAGGCAACTACAGCATGCACAGGTGACCTGGCCAGGAGAGGAAGTAAGTGTACAATGCAGGGTGATGATGAAGCTATTTATTCCTCCCAGGGAAGGTGATCAAATTTTAAATATATATATACACACACATGTTCCAAACACTTATTCCACTCAGAACTCAGAAAGGCTGCCCCTTGGTGGGTATTTTCTACTGATAGTTGCTGTTTTCTAAACTCAGTTACCAACTTGTCAATTTTTTTCTGCCTAGTCAGGAATTCTGTTCTCATTAGTGTTTTGTAGGTTTGTCACGTCTGTCGCTGAAGCTGCTGCTCACGCAAACCCTTGTGTGTGGAGTAAGTGTGAATGTGCTGCTACATCCAAGCTGTGGATACTCAACTGGTTTAGTGCAGCCTTTTGCTGATCTATCATGAACATCCCTTTAAGCTGTTATAGATGTTCAGGGCAACTCTGATGTGTTTGGGGTGTGTGCATTAATTTGGCATCTGGTAGCTCAGATAGGACCAGAGCTTATCAGAGTTACTGGATTTAAGCAATAAGAAGTTTCCTTGATGATAGATCTATCCAAGAGAGGGACTTAACAGTAAAATCAATATAGCCATTAATATTAATGTAATAAATGCACCTTCAACTGTGTGGAGCATATAATAAATGGGTTTAGGTATAAGTGGAATTTAGTGCTTTAATTCAGGGAATGTGCTGTTAAGAGAAGTATCTCTAGTTGTCCTAATGCCTTATATGCTCTTGTACAATATTTTTCTGCTTCTGAGCGCTTGATCTCTGTTATGTGAGCCACTGAAGTTTTGAATACTTTCCCAACTGAGGAATTCGAAATGTATTTTTAATAGCAGACAAAGCTTAATGTACTGATAATTCTAGTAGCAATGTTGAAACAAGGTCTTCTGACAGGGGAAGAGTGCGAAAAAGCATTTTAGGAGAAGAGGCCTTACAAAATACATGTATAACCTCTTTACAGCAGCGACCCCAATGAGATCAATGTGTTGGGCTGTATTTATATTACTTCCAGTACAAAATTGACATTCTGGTAAAAGATTGTAGGGAAAAGCAGAGCAAATAGCTTTTTAGTGATTATTCTGTCTTTTGAGTACACAAGGTCGCATGTTGTATCCAAATGCAATTTGTCTGCATTAGAAACATCAAATTTCTTACTTCCCTGAAATCAAGTAGTACCAATACCAGGATTACATTTATTAAGCTGCAGTTAATGAGATTTGGAAGTGCTTAATGTTAAAAAATGTGACATCATATATATTTCACTTAATTTGAAAAATACGTAAGAAAAAGTAGTTAGACTATTTATTGATGAAAACCAAACCCCTTTTGCTCTGGAATGAGTACCACGACAAAAGATAAAAGCAATTTACTCACCTGCTGTGGAAATCACCGCTGTAAGTTGTCATGACATAACCTGAACCACAAAAATCTTGAGACTTCTTGAAACCCAGAGGTTCACAAGAGTAAATACTGAAGATCACACAAACTGATTTAAGCTTGTATGAGTGTGAAGGAGCTGTATGGATATGCCCTTCCCTTCAAGCAGTGAAGCATGAGTAGTGTTTTGATTCTTCAGCCCTCATCAGCTCTGTGTCTACACAGTAGAAATATTTGGGCTTTTCTAGTTTGGAGAAAAGGAGGTTGACTGGTGACCTTGTTGCTCTGTACAGCTGTCAGAGGAGGGAGAGTGGAGAGCGAGGTGAAAGAGCTCTTCTCCCTGGGATCCAGTGGGAATGGTTCAAAGCTGTGCCACAAGAGCTTCAGATTGGACATTAGGAAAAATTTCCATACTGAGAGGGTGGTCAAACACTGGAAATTCCTGGAGAGGTGGTTGGTTTTGCATCCCTGCAATGTTTAAGTAGCTGTTGGGCAATGTCTTTAGTACCATGCTTTAGCTTTGGTCACCCTAGAGTGGTCAGGCAGTTGGACCAGATGATCATTATAGGTCTCTTCCAACTAAACATATTCTATTCTGTTCTATTCTAAATGCATTGCCAAGTACCATTGGCTAACAGGGCAGGATCTTTAGAAAAATTTGTCAGTGATGCTGGGGACCAAACAGCGACACCAACCATGTTTATTTTTATCTATTTGCTTGCTTATGTCATTTTAGTTTTTTTATGAACCCTATTAAGGTTTCATGGACTGAATGAAGTATGCTAGGGATGCTTCCAGAGTGCATCTTCCAGCTTTTTTCTTTTAATCAAGAAGGTTTCCAAATCATCTGCTTTGAAATCATTTCACAGAGAAAAAGTACAGAAAATAGAGATGATCATGCCATTTTCTTCAAAAGCACCCTTGAACCAACCTAGGGAAACTATAGGTTCACTCCATACGATTTGGCTTCTTTTCACAACTAATACAGTGGGTTTAGGTTTTACTGCCTTCCCTCCCTCCCCTCCCAATAGATTTGAGATCTTTGATTAAAATTAATGCAGAAATTAATTTCTTATTATCCCCTAAAATTGTGACAAAACACTTTTGTTTCTTTGAGACAGAAAAATATAATATATATGGAATTAATATATGGTCATTTTTCTATTCTGTGCATCTTGTTGTTTATTCATAATGAGGTCAAAGTGAAGCAAAAATGAGTGCATTTTTAAGCAGGTATGCAATTTCCCCTGATTTTATCTTTTTTTTAATTTCTCTCCTCTTTTGCCATTTTCTTTCTGGTGCCCTTATAGGAAACTAGTATAATTTAACTTTAACATGTTTTTCCAAAGAGGTGTGCAATTTAGTATGCATACAAGCCCCCTAGATCTTCTTTTTTAATCTCCCTATTTTGTTGCCAGTCTACCTTATTTAGCTGAAGTCGATAATGTTTCTAAGGGAGGTGTGCATGCTGGAATATTACCTCTACATGCTAATTAATTGAATATGATAATGAGGACATGATGACAAAGTCAAAACAGAAGCTGAAAACAAGTAATCAGTCTATTTCTTAACAAGTAAACTAACTGGAGCTGGGAGGAGTGTCTCTGCAAGTTTAGTTTGCTTCACGTGAGCTGAGTTTGAGTGAAAGACCCATGGGCCAAATCCTGGGGGATAACCTTGTCTTTATTCCTACTTTTCACTAATAAAACTGGTGCATTTGTCTATAGCAAGAATACTTCTTATGGAGGGGTAGCCAGGATCTCACAATTCTAGGACAGATTGCTGTGTAGGCCTTGATTCTGTGAACTATGAACTAAGATCCCACCTTGTGAAGATGTTGTTCAGGTACTTTTTAGGAGGGAGCAGATCAAAAAACTGTAGCACAATCCTTGCCATCTAGAGCACCGACTGGCCTGTTCAATACTGTTTAACCTCTTTATTAATGATGGAATGCACCATCCTGTATGATGAGAGGCTGAAAGGGCTTGGGACTATTCACTGTGGAGGTGAGAAGGCTCGAGGGGTTTTATCCATGTGTGTCAATACATACCTTCTAGGAGGGACTAAAGAAGACAGCCTGAAGAGTCAGTTGCCCAGTGAATGGACAAGAGGTAATGGCCACAAACTGAAATACAGGAAATTCAGTTTAAATGTAAGAAAATCTTTCTTAGTGTGAGGATGAGAGGATACTGAAGCAGGTTTTCTAAGCACCTTGCGGAGTCTCCATTCCTGGATACATTCAAAACTAGATTGGACAACTAAGCAAATCCTCTGGAGGACCCTTCTCTGAGCAGTGTGTTGTTCTAGGTGATGCCTTCCAACATTGACTATTCTATGACTATTCTTGGCCATGCAGTGATGTGGAGCTGAGTATTCGGAAGGGTCCCAGCACTGCCAGTGATATCTGGTGCAATCACCTCTGTTTGCTTCCTCCCAAATATAGCAATTTGGCTTACTGTTGAACATTGACCAAAGGCCAGTCTGTATGGATAACTAGTCTTGAAATGTTCATGAGATATAGGCAAGATTTGCAAGAGCTCTAGCTGGAAAATTCCTCATGTAGTGGTGCAACTCATTCAATTTTATCCAAGTTAGGTCCCTTTGTTTTTTGTACCACTGAGACACTGCCACTCTCCTGAACTATTTTATGCCTTGGGAACTTTGGAACTGGAAATTCTTCCCTGTCAGGGCAGTTCTACAAACATAAGACCACAAAGATAAGTTTTATTTCATCTGCTAAGTTCCACACTTGTTTTACATCTTACACTGTTTTAGCTCTATTTTCCTAGCTGCTTACCAGCTTGTTTAGGATGATAGAGTGCATGTCCTGATTTCTGATGCCATTTTCTCCTCCACTCACTGTTGTGCACTACTTTTCTTTTATTCTGTTTTTTCTTCTAACATCTGGTCCAGAATTATTTCCTTTGCAGTGCTATCCCATCTTTACAGAAACACTTTGGGGTGAAAGTTGCCACCATCACGTATTTGCCAAGAACATTGTCGTACCTGCAGACTACATGTACTGCCTGGAACAGGCACATGGAACTGTCATTGCCGTGATCTCATTTCTTTTTGCACTTCAATTTTTCAGTAGATGTATAAACTGTGTATTTTAGACAGTCTCCGTTGTACAGTTTCGTCAAGAAAAGGCTTGGTGTTGAAGCTTTAAACCTAACAAAGTCTTTAATCAGGCTACATATCTGTAATTTCATTCCCTTTTTATATAGGCTACTTAAAAAAAAGTTCTTATTTTAGTCTATACCTCACACTGTTCTTTGGTAAATGTGAGCTGTATAGAATCCTCTTTATGCACATATTTATAAATACTCTTTATACCTCCAGATACATTCTGTGAGGGCAACGCCAGTCTCACCCCACAGGAATTTGTATGGGATGAAAGAAGTAATTTTGTTAGGATGTCAGCTTTTCCTTAGCAAATAATCTCAGCAGGATTTTTTTGGTTACCAATGACCCTTAAAATTTGATATTTTTGAAATGAGAAAATTACCACATAGCCATAGTGAGACATGACACAGGTAGCTTGATGTTGTCTGTCAAAATCTACCATCAGCAGAAAGATTTGAGAGAACTGGAGATGACAGAAGGAAAAAAACCCCACACTTGCTTGATTCTCTGTATCTTATAATTCTGTGTGCGTAAGCAATTAAAAAAATGAAAGGACTTGTATGCTGACTTTTAAAATTGAAGCATTTTTTTAAACCCTCATGTGAACACTTAAATTCATTTAAGATAGTCAAATTAAAGTCATGTAAATTGAGAATACTCTTGCCTTATGCTATAAAAATTATTTTGGTAAATAGAGCATAAGACTATGTGTAGTGAAAAATCGAGCATGTAAAATTTTTTGCAGTTAGGAATTTATTTTCAGCAAAAATATTTGGCAGGAGTTGTCTCTTAAACCATTTTTAGTGAAGAATTCTTGATGTTATTCCTGGCTTTTACAGAGTTTCTCAAAAAATATCCACAAACTGTTCCATCTTTTTTTTTTTTTTTTTGTGATCAGTGGAGACAAATTGACAACATACACCTATAACTCATAGATACCGAATTGTATTCCTGAATACTTCATCTGAAAACCAATCTCTCCAGCATGCATTAGACCTAAGCTTAAAGTGTGACATCTTTGGACTCCTAGAATGAAGATCCAAGAGTTTGAGCAGAACGGATATAAACAGAAGGAAGAAAGTATGTGTACGTGTGTGTGATAGATGGATTAGATCAACATGTTGAGAAATGAATGTGGAAAGCAGACCAGTCAAAGCATGACAGTGTTTGAGGAGTGTGGAGGTGAAGAGTGGGATGGATAATGAGCCAGCTGAAAGCAGATACAAGCATTGCTCTATGGAAACCACTATATATGTCTGGAGTTCACCTCCCTTTGAAGCTTCTGTAGAATACTTTACATTCCAATAACTGTAAGTATCATTACAATTAATTTTGTAATTAAATTAATACAGTATCCACTTGTAACACTTCTCAGAGCTAAGCAGTATCAGCAGACTGTCTTCAGAATGATGTTATTAAGCATTTTCAAACACCTACCTGTTAAGAAAGATTAAATAAATAAATATATACACACACACCCAAGCTTAGGAAGAATTTAATTAAAATTTCTTCAGAAGTTTCTTTACAGTTGAAAAGGACTCTAGAGTATTCTCCTAGGGCTAGATCCATTCCCTTCCTTCATGTTTGAGGAGCCAACCACCACAAATCAAAGTCTACAACCACCCCCACGAAATCAGTCCTGTTCATAACACTGCTGGTCAGATGAAATGTGTTTCATTGGGAGCAGAATCTCACATTAAATAGTTTTTTTCCAACTCTTTCTTGCTCGCTCGCTTCTGTGTATAACACCCGATACATCAATACAGAAGGCTTAAAAAGTGAGTTATGTTTGTGGCCAAAGCGAAGGTCTGGATGAAGTTCAGGTACTATCACATGCTTTGTGGCTTCAGGGAAAGGATTTCAGTAAGACGGTGGTAATTCTTAAATATGCTTTACTTTATGGAGTAGCAGCATTGTATGACTTGCTTAAAAAGGTCAATAGGACTTTGTAGAAGTAAGATTATAAACTGTTCTTTGCCCTTCAAGAGTCTGGGAAATGACTTTTCTGCCTTTCAAATATGAAGTGCATTCAGAATAAATAGACGTGGAAGTAAACAGTAACTTCTAACTTCAAGAAAAAGGAGAATAAGCAGCCCAGTCCGAGCCATTTTATTGCTGGTAGTTTGCAATGAGTACCACAGCCTTGTGTCTTTCAGTAAAAGGCCTTATTAATCTGCCTAAAATGTGTGATGTCTGTAACAGCCTGCACAAGACACTGTACACTGATTTAAGGATGCTGTGTATTTTGATGTCAAAAGAAGCTGTACTTCTTTGAATAAGATAAAATATTTTTTAAAATTTCTCCAAACTCTGGGAGGACAGGGCTGTTGTATATCTTCTCACCTAGATTTATATAGATACATATAGATACATATATAAAATATATTTTTGTATTACAGCCTTCTGGATTCTGATTGTCTGAAAAGGGTTATGGTTAGTATTGAAACCTGGTGCCCATTTCTTTAAGTCATGCTGCAGAAATTTGTGTATTAATTCATAAGGGGCTTTCTTCAATATGCAGGGGTTAATAACCATATGTCAGTTACACATCTCTCTTCCTTTTTTCCCTTTGAGTGGCAGCTGCCTCCAGGACTCCGTGTCTGGCTTCTCCATCTAGTATCATTACCTCTGTTTCTGAACCCTGATGTCATTTTATCAGTGTACTCAAGTTCAAAGATGAAATATGGTTTAGTTCTGAAAAGAATGATAGTTCTTTGGAGGAGGGAAGTATGACTAAACCTTCGATATCGCATCTTATCTTGTTATAAACACATCACTGGTATCTGAGGTATCTTCTCAGGAGACCATAGGGAAGACAGATATGGCGCAGACACTTAGGACAAGAGGATAGACAAAGTACATCACAGTGGCACTCACAACCTCAGATGGTGCATTTTATGAATGTAGATGGCTAGGAGTCTCTGAGGTCAACAACAATCAGTAAAATTGACTCTTGCACAGATAGCTCACATTTGTCTGGTCTCTACTTCCACATTCAAAGTAGAGCTGTAAGTGGGGCACAGTCGTGAGACTCTAAAAAAGCTGACTATGGTTTGAAATGCTTTGAACTCTGAATTTCAGGATGCTTGAGACTCTGTGAGGGTATGACAAACTCTGACACCTTATTTTATCATGTTTTGTATTTCACAAGTTGCTATTTTAATCTTCTGTGTTCTCATAAGGATTCTTCTTAAAATAAGAGGATTTATTATTTCATGGAATGCATTTATAAATAAAAATGTAGCAAATAATCTGTAAGAGACTTGCTAAAAGATACAGATATATGTTCCATGTAGTCTTTGTTTTTTTTTTTTTTTTGAGTGAGCTTGACTTCAACAACTCTTTTTTGTGACGTGTGTCTAAAAAGTAAGGGTAAAACTCAATAATTTTGTAACCACGGTTTGGTTATCAACTCAAGTTTTATTATCAAATGTTGCTGTCCGAAGAACTTCTTTCAAAACAGCAAAATAAAATTGGTTACTTTGGGTTGACCTTTCCTTTCCTGGATAAAATCTTAGAGTCTCTGTTTCATTTCACAACTGAATTCCATCTTTCCTTACTGAGCTCTACTGACTGAATTAATTTTTACTGTTCTCATGAGGATCACTTTTGCCTTTCTTAGATTTTGTTAGCTTCTTAGCTTTCAACATCCTATAATTTTGTCATGAGTTGTGTGGCTTAAAAATCAAAAAAACCTCCACCTCTGCTAAATATATAGGAAAGGAGGAGGAAAGCTCTGCAATTAGAGTAACATTTTTTTTTTCTACTTGATAAAAGTAAGGGAACTTCTTTCTTCTCTGGATAGGTACTTAGACTTGCTCGCCCACATAATCAGTGAGGAGTTACACAGGTCAGCACTGGCTCCAGGGGGATCTTCCTGAAGTTTTCAACTTTATAGCATGTACAAAAAAATACTGATCTGGTTTTATACATGCAATAGAACATATGCTATGTATGCAGTTTTTGGGAAACAATAGAAATGCTGTGAAAACCAACATGTGGCAGAAGTAGCCTGGGAGAAGAGATGACAACTTTATGTGCTGCAGCTTTTCTCTTGCCCCTCGCTTCCACATGCCAGGCACAGCTGACACCCAGAGTAGAATTTGACAGGTGCCAAGGAATGTGCATCCTCTCCCGCTGCCCTGTCGTGTCACCCGTGTTATCTGACCTCCTGCAGGTGTGTTACCCATCATGTGGCTTTGCTGGAGGGAATGATTCCACAGCAGAGGGGCTCAGCAATTGGACAATACCTTCGCTTTCTAGTGTATCCATCCCTGCTGCAACATATGTTGTAGAGCTTGAGGGGGGAAAAACACATACACAAAGAGAAAAAAAAAAAAGAAAAAGAAAAAAAAGAGGGAGGAATAAAACAACCCTCCTCCACACACACCTAAAAAGTTGATGCCAAGTAATTGAAATAAATTATCCGTCAGATTACAGAAAGTGTATTTTCTGGCACTCAATCAGTTTATTCACAAAAATCTTGGGATTGTCATCATTAGCACTTAGCATTGGTGAAGCTAATGAAAAGTATTATATTTGCTTGTATGAGTGATCTAGCTCTGTCATTTTAATATGGTATTTCTACAGCCATATCGTACTGGTGGATGCAGAGTGTGAAAATGCAAATAAAACTTTACTTCCTTGAAGTAACACAAGTTGAAATAAGACTAAATCTTCACCACAGCTGTCTTTTCAGTTTAACTCTGAATGCTGACCATGTCATTGAAAATGATCCTGCTGCTACTAGTGTAAGGCAGCTTTTCATAGGCAGGTCACTTCACTAGAGATAATGGTGCTTAAAAGTGCAAATCCAGTGGCTGTTTAGATGCCCAGGGATATTCCAATCCCCCACCTGCTGCTCCTGCAGAAGAGCAGGAAATCAGGCTCTGTGTTGCAATGTCTTACGTACACTTAGGCATTCAAAGTGGTACCTGATGCTTGTGTTTAACTGCATGAATCACTCCCTTGGTATAAGGTTCAGTGTTGTGTTTCTAGTTCCAAATCAATAATATAGAGTTATTTATGATGCATTGCCTTCAGCTCCCCTTTCAGCTGGGGAATCTTTTATATTTTATTATTATCTTTACAAATTGTATGTAATAATTGTAAAAAGAAAGAAAAGGAGATGTGGTTCCCTGCTTGTGATTTTACGTTTATTCGGAACAAAGGTAAATTAAATGGTACCTGATGGAAAAAACAGGCAGTTGGACAATGCTATACATTGAACAGACCAGGCTCTGTTTAATTTCCAAGGCAGATGTTCAGTGAATCTCTTTCATTGGATTTATGCGTCTGATGCTGAACATCTACATATAAATGAAACTCGACATAATTAAAATGAAATTTACTGTTGGTAGCAGCATGGCATAGTAGATTTTGGTAGATGATCAAAATTGAGAAGGCTAAGTTAAATGAATCTTTATAATGTTTTTCCCAGTGACTCATGTCCTTGATAGCATTTTTTTGGATCTTTTTAATTCACCCACCTGAATTTTTCCTTTTGCTTCCTCCACATATGTGTACTTCCTCTGGTACTCCTATCCTGAAACACTTCTGAGTTTCTGTGGTGGTTTATCTCTGTAGAGGTGCTCTAATAGCAATGACAGGATCATGAACTCTATTTCCTATGGCTGATGTTATCCAATTGTGTTTCTTATAAATACATTAAGTTTAACCTAACTATAACTTTTAGGTAGTCCTTTATAATATATCTTCCTCAGACTTTATAGTGCAATCATTAATTACCAGAGAAAATTAGCTAGCTTGAAGAAGAATGTTATTACTTCTGTCTACAAACAATACAATAGGTGATTTCTTCGAACATGGGAGGTTTATGATAATTGTTTTTTCCCCTGACGTATTTCACTCTCTCAACTGGACGCAGCATTTTTTAAAACACGTTTCACATGGGCTTTGAAAATCTTGATTTCGAAGAGAGTATTAAGGTTTCTTTTAGTCTTATATTGGTTATATACACTAAGCCTCTACAGGCTGAATTTTGGATGCAGAATTTGTAAGGAATGACAGCTGAGTTCCTCATAGGTCCTGCATCCAGAATATTTAGTTGGCCAAAACACTTTAAACATATTCATTGATATTTAAAAAACACCAAAACACATCTCAAATCTGCATATGGCAGGATTTCTGTCTCTTCAAAAATGAAAAGAAGATGGCGATGGTGGGAACATCTTGTGATCCAGCAAATGCACAGGCAACTAAAAACTCATTTTACTGGAGATATTTAGAATCATAGATGCAAGAAAGGTACTTTAATGACATACGTGGACTAGCACTAAGAAAAAAATGAAATCTTACTAAGCATACTACAACCCTGTGACCATCATGTTCACAATGTTCTTGAACATTCTTTAGTGTCTTTGTTATACTTACATGTTTGTTTATTTTTTGTGAGTAATGGAGAAAGTATATTAATAACTGGTCTCCTATGGTATTAGTAATACTTCTGTTAATCCTGAATATTCCTTATTGTAATTTCTTATTTTAATCTTTATACTTCATGTTTCTCTGGCTTGCTTGCATGTATCTTGGACAAAGGCACAGTGACTTCAGTGTCAGACTTCAATTAGACTTCACAGCCGTTACTTTTGGAAAAAGTGTCCTTAACTTGTCCTGGCAAATATTTTCTCTTAATGTAACAGTGACCATATAGCTTACAATTTTTTTCTGTCATCTGGCAAGGGAACTGTTTGAGGGAAAGCAACTAAAATATGACTGCTCACTAAATGCTTATAAATGTAAACAAGGGCACTGTGGAATATTTCTACCTCTATTAAGTGCCAACAATTAAGTTATTATTATTATGACCAGAACATCACCAGATATTTACTGACACATACAAAGATGTGCTGAACATTTGTTATATCACACAAGATCCAATTACAGTTATTTAGGTCTCTACAAGTCATTGTAAGACTTTTACAGACTGAAAGAGAAAAGTAAATATTTATGGGTTGAGTAACTGGTTTTCAGAAAGTGTTATTTGGATGTGTCAGTGCAATTTTATTGATCCCCTTGTCTGCCCCATTCTCCTGATTCACTCTATTTTATAGTCCTGTAATTCATACACAGGTAAAGAGAATAATTTTCTAATAAAACTCTTTTTGAGCACCAGGAAAAAAGTGGTTTAAGATGCTTCTGAAGAAGAGATTCATGAGAGACAAAGGGAAAGGGAGGAGTAGAAATTGGCTTAGAATTTCTAGGTGAGGCAGTTTTTTTGCAGAATCCAATTAGTGATAGTAGTGCGAGTATTTATTACTAATATAGGGGCCTTTGCTTTGGAAAATGTATTCTATAGATACCAAAAGCAGAAAATATGTTATAGTATAAATAGAGAAGATGAAAAGAGATTGGGAGAGAAGACTGAGGTAGGTAGAGGCAAGGCAGCCCAACAGAAAATCAGCATTTTAAATGTAAAGCCAGAATTAAAGTCAGGTCAGAGAATCACAGAATGAGTAAGGGAGAGTCCACAGAAGGTCTTCTAGTCCAACCTCCCTGCTCAGGAAGGGTCATCCCGGAGCACATGACATAGGATTGTGTCCAGGCAGTTTGTGAATATCTCCAGTGAGGGGAGACTCCACACTGTCTCTGGGCAATCTACTCCAGTGCTTGGTCACTTGATTAGTAAAGAAGTTCTTTCTCATGCTCAGGTGAACTTCCCATGCAGTGGTTTCTGTCCATTGTCTTGTATCCAATTGCTTTGGCACCACTGAGAAGAGCTTGGTCCATTCTCTTGACATCCTCCCTTTAGATACTGATGAGTCATCTCATCCCCTCTCAGTCATCTCTTCTCAAGGCTGAACTGGTCCAGCTCCCTCAACTTTTCCTTGTGCTTTTGTCCCTTAATCATCTGTTGCTCTCTGCTGGACCTGCTCCAGGAGCTCTGTGTATCTCTTGTGCTGAGGAGCCCAGAAATGGACACAGCTCTCCAGATATGGCCTCACTAGAGCAGAACAGAGTGGCAGGATCACCTCCCTCGACCTGCTGGCAGTTCTGTTCCTAATGCACCCCAGGGTACCATTGGCCTTCTTGGCCGGAAGGGCACACTGCTGGCTCATGGACAGCTTGTTGTCCTCCAGGACCCCCAGGTCCTTCTCCACAGATCTGCTCTCCAGCAGGTGCGCCCTCAGCCTGTGCTGGTGCCTGGGGTCAGTTCTTCCTCAGGTGCAGGACCCTGCCTTTGCCTGTATTGAATTTCAGCAGGTTCTGCTCTGCCCATCTGCACAACCTGCCAAGGCCCTTCTGAAGGGCTGCATAGCACTCTCGGGTATCAGCCAGTTCCTCCAGCCTTGTGTTTTCTAGCTCCTGGTGCCCTCTACCATAGCTGCTAAAATCCCTGTTTTAACTCCCAGTGAGTTATCAGTATTCAGAAGAAAAAGAATTTTTTAGAGAGAAGGAAGCCCATTAATAACAAATGAAGATATGAGATCAGCTATTTTCTACAAAATTGCTGAATTACCAAATCTGTTTTAAACTCTATAATCTAACTAGCTACATGGAAAAAAAAAAAAAGTAAAAAAAAAAAAAAAAGTTGAGCAAAGTATAAATAATTAAATTGAGATTATCACTGTTAGAAAAATAAACCAACAGTCTGGATTTTCTTTTTTAATGTGCAATATATAGATCTAGCACTTTGTGCACAAATAGGCAGCAGTGATATAGGTAATGCACTTGAGACAATAGGAACTAACTGTTAAAAATAAGAGAAATTAATATCAAACAGTCAGCATTTCCCCTCTCCAAGAGAGATGTGTTGACAAATTAAGGAAAATCTCATTTACCACTTCCTATGTGTTTAATCTCTGTGGAAATGGAGAGACAATAATCCTGCAATAACTAAAAGAAGGATAAAAAAATCATTTAAGTAATATACTGAGCTGTAATTATGAAAAAGGAAAAAGATGAAATATAGTCTATATCAATACAAAAAACCCCAATTAAAAATAATACCTTAAAAGTATTTACAGGCAAATTTACTAATACTTTCCCTTTCCTTGCTATTCGGCCAGAGTGTTGTCCCTCTGATTTGGTGCACTGGGAGCTCTTTCTCCTGGCTTTGTCTCCCCATCCTGATCCCTGCTCCCACCTGAATCCTGCAGTCCCTACCTGGAGCTGTCATCCCATGCTGGCAGCACTCACAGACTTGTCTCTGGACTCCTGATTTCTTTTGGACCACAAAATCCAAAGGGCTTTTACAAACCAATGTGGAAGCGGGTCTCGGTTCCTGGAAAGCAGATTACTGATGGCTGGCCAAAGGGGTTTTGTCTCAAAAGCTTTGGCCCTGAAGCTTTGAAGTGTGGAAGATGTGGTTTATTGCAAAAACAGTAATATCAAGGCAAAAATAGTATGAGGTTTTTGTTGCGTTTGATGAAACAGGTTTTGGCATAGCCTGCTACTTTAGCTTGTATTATTTATGTGAGTTTTATCTTGTCAGGCTAAATCTGCAGTATGGTTAATCTTTAAAGGATTTAGTGCTGCCTGTGAAGTGTTGAAACTGTTACATTAAAAAGAAGGAAATTATGTTGCTGTTATTTCCCTTAACAGTGATGTATCCATAGAATAGGATTTAACTATTACAGGGAAAGATACAGAGCTCAGGAAGGATGTAAAAATCAGGTTAAGAGTGATTGCTCCTGTTGTCACTCTGGTGCCCTGGACATGCAGTCAGACCAGATTGCGGATGAATGAAAATCTCTGGGCCTCATTTCTTTCCCTTCTCCATCAGACCAAACTATTATTGATCTTCCAGACAAAAGACACTGTTGTAGCCCTTGCAGATCACATGCCAGGATTTCTTCCATATTGTTGCTCTCTAAATGGTCTCAGAGGAGAAAAACAGACAGGTCCATCCATAACTTGTCCACCTGTTTGCTGACAGGTTTGGGAAGAGGAGGCTGTGCTGAAAAATGCTTAGTCTTTCCACATCTAGTAATGCAGTTCTGAAAGCATGGACTCAAAATTTTAAGCATGTGCCACAGGGAAAAAAAAACATCTACAACTTTTTTTAAAAAAAGTTGACCTTAATTCTGCACCTGCTCCTTAAATTAAACAGCATTGTTTGCTCCTTTTGGCCATGAAGAAATCAGCTGCTTTCTTCTTTTATTTGTACTTGAAGCATAACAGGTTTTGCAAATTCACACTTACCAAAAAAACTGCCTTGAAAACGTGATTGAGATTGTCTGCTGTGTGCTCATGGAATTGTTTTCTATGACTGTGCCCAGTCCAACCTGGCCTGGAACGACTCTAGGGATGGGGCATCCTCAGCTTCTCTGGACAACCTGTTCTAGTCCCTCACCACCCTCACAGTAAAGAATTTCTTGCTAAACCTGCCCTCTTTCAGGTTGAAGCCATTCCCTTTTGACCTATCACTACATACCCTTGTAAAAAGTCCTTTTCTGTATTTCTTGTAGCCCCACTTTCTGTACTGGAAAGTTGCCCTTGTGCCTTCTCCAGGCTGAACAACCCCAAATTTCTCGGGCTGTCTCCCTGGCAGAGGTGCTCCAGGCCTTTGATCATCTTCACGGCTCTCCTCTGGACTTGCTCCATCAGGTCCACATCCTTTCTTATACTGAAGACCCCAGAGCTAAACATAGTCCTCTGAAACCTTAATTTGCATGTGCTTTGGGATATATTCTGGTACTAAACGTTTCGCTTGCAGGCAGGAGTTAAAACTAGCTGTTGAAAGCTCATTAGAAAAGGGTACTTACAAGACAGGAATGAAAATGTTTCATTTCTCTACTCAAAAATATCAATAGTTGTGTTAAGTAACAATTGTTAACCTAACTTCTGTAGATAGTTATGTAGGATTTCCTTTTGATAAATCCTGTTTTTACATGGCTATTAACTGCAAAGACTGTGATGGAGGTTTTGGCAGAAGGAGTTGATTTTGCTAAGGCCAGACTTGCTCATATTTGCCTCAGCTGCATACTTTTAACCATTGAGCTTATAATTCCAGCTTTAGTAAGCCTCTACTCAAGTAATCAGCAAGTTTGCTTGAATAATATAGTTTGCTTTTTTTGTTTTTTAATATCAACTAAAAACCTAATGCTGAAGCTTAGACTACTGGATATCCTCAGGTTGTGCACAGGAGTCTTTGTCTACAACTGGACTCACAGTCTCACAATTCAGGTTGATTTTCTTGTTTTAATGTTAGGTTTTGCACTACACTTTAAGCTCCAAGAAGAACAATTGACTGTAACATGTTTTCAATACCTGCATATCTATTGTGAGACGAAACCATGTGAGGAAAAAAACCCCAGCCAACAAACAAGCAAAATATTTTCATACCTTAAATAGTTATTTTTTAAATAAGAAAGAATCAAAATCTTTGAATTCTAATCAAGTTATGAACAGGTTTTCTTTATTTTAGAAGTAATAGAGAACATAAAAGAAGGAGGAAGATAACTACGTTGCTGCTGATGCTTTTTCTTCCTTGAGGGCTGAGGGCTACTGGTTTTAGTGTCCATAAGTGCTCAAGTATAACTTACATAGTTTGTGTATCAGCTTTATTCTGCATTTTTCATGAAGATTAATACCTTTGTACCCTAGACTTGGAGCAAGGGAGAAGCAAAGAGGAATGATTGAAGATGATTATGAGCAGAAAACTATCATTTAGAGAGCCATTTTTCTAAGGCTTAGCCCTCAAGTGCCTTGGTGAAAAGCAAAACTTATATACAATGTCTGAATGACTTGGTGATTCCTGTGACCTGTTCTAAGAGCACCAAGTAAACATTCATATATCTGTAATATTGCTTTTTGTTGTTGTTTTGTTTTAAATCTGCTGCTTGTTAGATGAAGTGCTGTACTGCTACCAAGAAAAATATTTNAGACTACTCAGAACATCCTAATCCAGCATTTATTTAATGATCTTTGGATTTTAATATGATTTTTACTAGCTTATTTTGACTTTTAGCTTTTCCTCCTTTGACTTTTCTCATTGGAGACACAGTGAGCAGTTAGTCTTTAGGTTAGTTAGTCCTATGCTGTAGACCAGTTCTTAGAAGTGTTTTTCAGCAGCCCAGTTTGATACCTTCAACATTTGTTTCTGGATAGTGAACTGACCTATTACACAAAAATGAAATTGTTCTTGAAGTTACTTAGTACTTTTGCTTAAAAGATTGGTGGATTTTATCCAGAAATTCAAACCTCAGAAATTTTGGAGCTACTGAAACCGGTAGGGAAATATTCTCCTCATTAAAGCCAGGGTTCCTTAGAGAATTATATGTGATTCATAAATGTGTAGAGATCAGAATGAAAGTGGAAGGGATCTTCCTTCAGCATTATCAGAGCCAGGACAAGAATATTTTTTCTAACTCTTTTGGCAGTTAGAAGGTAGCAAATTCTACCTCTGCCTTCCTTTTTCATGGCCATATTAACGTAATGTAGGTGAATCAGCTAACCTGATTGATCTAATGAAGTGCTATGCAATATATCCAGGAACTCTATAGTCTGTTTCCCTAATGAAGTGTCAATATGTCTCAAATAGTCCCTCAAATGATTTAAAGAAATTGTCAGATGTAGTTAAAGAAGCCTCCAACGATTTACGCTATTGTATAAAGCTCTTNCTGCTGCTTGTTAGATGAAGTGCTGTACTGCTACCAAGAAAAATATTTCCTAGCTGAAAAAATATCCAAGAACTAGACAGTCAGATATGGGACTTCTTCCTATATTTTTTCCAACTTTTTGTTTTTTCTATCAGAGAAGAGTTTCTAAGCCATATATGCCTCTGTGTATTTAACAAATCTCAGTGGCTTTTTCTTCCAAGATGTTTCCTATCCCTTGAACCCATAAAAATTTGGGTAGCCACAATATGCACTGGAGGAGGAAAAAAGAAGTTTTACAGCTCTGGAACACTTTAAACAAGGGAAAAAAAACCCCAAGCCAACCAACGAACCCCCCCCC
>VWZG01008543.1:1898763-1932729 GCA_013396735.1 Grallaria varia
TCCTTAGAGAATTATATGTGATTCATAAATGTGTAGAGATCAGAATGAAAGTGGAAGGGATCTTCCTTCAGCATTATCAGAGCCAGGACAAGAATATTTTTTCTAACTCTTTTGGCAGTTAGAAGGTAGCAAATTCTACCTCTGCCTTCCTTTTTCATGGCCATATTAACGTAATGTAGGTGAATCAGCTAACCTGATTGATCTAATGAAGTGCTATGCAATATATCCAGGAACTCTATAGTCTGTTTCCCTAATGAAGTGTCAATATGTCTCAAATAGTCCCTCAAATGATTTAAAGAAATTGTCAGATGTAGTTAAAGAAGCCTCCAACGATTTACGCTATTGTATAAAGCTCTTAATCATTTAACCATAGGAGTACTTCAAATGTCTCATCATTTTTTCATCTACTTATCCTGATGCATATACTAATGTCTGATTTGCTAATTAGAGGAAGAAGATTGCAGTGCTTTGACAGGCAAGGGCAAAAAAAGTCCATAAAAGCAGTCACAAAGGTAACAAAAGACAATTTTCAAATATATTTCCAAGACTGGCAATATACAATTAGACATAATTTACTATAAAATATTAAAATGAATGCAGAATCATGGCAAATACTTACAAATGCTGAGGAAAATCCTAATAATTAAAAAAAAAAGTAATAGAACCTCCTTTCCACAGAAATTGTAATAGGTTTGCATGTTACACAGCCTTCTTCAAAAAGTTGTCCTCATTATATAATCTGCCTTAAGAGAAAATACTAGGAATTCCTTACTCATTACTTGAGTTATGTTCAAATGAAGGACAACACATCATGAAAGACTATCAGAGGAATTATTAATAAAGCAGGAATATAGAAAAAAAAAGAGACGTAAATGATGAAACATCTTAAAAGCCTCACAAGTTTTTGTAAGGGATCCGAAAAATCAAACTACTCATTAAATGGAGAACATGTGATTATGTTAATTTTACAACAGCCCACAGACTCTGACTGACATACTTTTATAATTGCAGAAACAACCATAACTTTGCATGTCTAATTTTCTTTTGTCCCATCTCATATGATCAAAAATAAACTGCATGGCGTTAACAGTCCAGGTAGTGATCCTATCTAAATTGCAGAGGAATTATATGGAAATCAGAAAGTAAAATTTTGGATAACAATGTTAGTATTTGTTCTGTGAGATTAGTTTCAAAATAAGTTCAAACATCACAGTGTAATAAAACTTAAAATTACAATGAATTCCAGTATAGATAGTATATCACATTAATTTTAATATGTTGAAATTTTAATCAGAAATAATTGGACTTTCAATAGAGAAGTAAATGAAGTTGCTGAACCAAAAGGAAATTAACATTGATTGCAAGTGAAATAAACTGTGCAGATTTGGAAGGTCCTGATTTATTGAGGTGGGAACTGCTTCTAAGGCAATTAACATAAAGATTTAATTAATGTGTCATGATTTTTGCCTGATAGTGCAGACAACTAGAAACAATTATAAAATATCATTTTATTTTGATAATGAAAATCAATATGAAAATTGCAAGAGAAGCAATCTCACATTACAAGACTGGACATTAATAAACTTAACTATTGGTAACAATCAAGAAAAAAAAGTTGCTAACAACCATCAAAATTGTGGCTATTTCAAGCATCAAAATATGTTGTCTTTCACATTCAAATGATGAAACCTTTGTCTCTTAGAGGAAGTAATATGTCTGAGTAATGCTTTTATCTTTTTATCTGTTTCTGTGCTTCCCAGTGCTGTACATATTCCTGAATACCTGTCCTTTGAGCAGTAGCCAAAAGTCTCTAGCACTGCTTACTTCCATGTTTCATCCTCTTTCTGTGCTCTGCATAGTTTATAACATGACTCAGAGAGCATTTAGTAAACTTAATACAACTCTGCATACTATGGTACTGTCTGAAAAGCAAACTAATGCGTTTGTAAAAATGACCATATGTGGATGATGTACTGTGATCATTTTGTGTTATGTTACCACATTGCTACAGATTCTGTGAACTCTAGACCAGGATGGGAAAAGTGACTTATTGGATAAGAGCTCTCAAATACAGGTTCTTTCCTGATTCAAAGAACCATTCCATTAAGACTCAGTATAAGCTGAATGCTTCCTGTGCTGCTTGAAGTCCTCAAGGATAAAATCCTTGTAGCGCTCAAACTGTTTCTGAGGACCCTGTAAGCGACTAGATAAAGAGGAAGAGATTGATTTTTGTCTGTTAATATTCTGTAGACTCAAGCATAAAAAATTCTTACCATCTCTCCTTTCCCTTAACTGTAAAATGCCAGAGGTTTTGTATACTTCACTCTTGCTTTTTTTGATTGGAGAACTTTGAGTCACAACTGTCTCACCCACCGGTGAATTTTCAATGTTCCCTTTATTGCTTGTGAATCCTATAGAAAAGAAATCAATCATTTATGTTCTAGAATCTAACTCGTTCTACAGTAATATATTTTAATTCCTCAATATGCAGAGAAAACGTGTAAGAAATGATGGTGAAGGCTTTGATGTCTCAGCTTGTAAATGAGATGTGAAGGGTGTCCTCCTCACTCATGATGCCTGTGTCCTGAGCACCTTTGCAGGAGAGCAGTGCAGCCTCTTTTCTTTCACCACTGGAAAAGGGAGAATAACCCTTTCTTGTGGGGCTTCCTGGGTAAGCCTTCAGAAATCATAATAGTCCAGTGGGTTCCCCAGATGTCTCAGAAAAACATAGGTGAAAATAAATTTCTTTGTCAGATAAAATGAAATCTTGTCTTGAAGAGTGGCTACTCTTGATGGAAACTCTCAACGTTTAGAACTTGTCGTTTTTCAGTGCTCGCTGGCAGCCTCAGTGCTATTCAACAGACAATTTGGGACAGCAAAACAGAAAGCTAAGGCTCCATAAGAGTAGGCAAGTCACTGTGTTGTGCACAGATCCTCTTTGCTGTGTATAACATTATTAGTACTGCAGGAAAAAGCTTGCTAAGTATAGCCATGCCATTGCAAATGCTGAGGTCTTTCAAGTATGTTTTATCAGATGCTCTCTCAGGGTACAAAGAGCATATGTTAGGGTTACTGAAGATATTTCTTTTCATCAAAACTGTAAACAAAAAACCCCAAATGCCTAAACTAGTAAAGCAACCAAGTGAATAAAGGTATTCCTACCTTGCCAGTCAGACAAAAGCATTTTAGTGTTCCTTTTCCTCTATTCAGTTTTTCCTGTGTGTCTGTGTTTACCACAAATACAGTGCTTAAGCTACCTAAGCCGATATATCTCCTGTAGTCCCTCACTTTATTATTGTAGCTAAAAGTAATGTATGTGAAAACAAGTAGATAAATATAAACCGTGCAATTGGAACTCACATAAATAGTATCAAAAAATCTTCTGAAGTGCGGGTTTTATTTTATTTATTTCCAAGTTTCATCCTTTCTTTACTTACTGCATTGTAAGGCTGTGATTTCACTTTTTTTAGCATCATAAAATCAGTGGCAAAATGGAAGGGTAGTAGATTCTGACATAACAAACAATTTGAAACTGATATAATTTCTCAAATTAATAATTTATCTTTAATTATTGGATTCTAAAAATATTTTATTGAGTCTTAGGGGAAAAAAGCACATTCTATTATAAGGTTCCAATACAAAGGTTCAAGGTGTTAACAATTCGCTATTGAAGCTCTCTAGGAGAGATATTCACATATAGAGCTTCCAAGTCATAATTAACTTCTGCTTCACCGTCAGAGACAAGATGATGTATGAAGGATTCTGAGATGACCAGAAAAATGGTAGAATAGCTTGACTTGACTTTCGTACAAGCGGAGTTCGGAGTCCCAGGATGTGTCTGGTGTTACAGAACCACGACTGTATGAGGTCTCCCCTTACTGACTGCTTTTACACTGGACCTGGATGGGTTATGTGGGATATTTCAGGTCAAATTCACGCCTTTACCCCAGAGTACAGCTGAGGTGGAGACACCAATATCTGAAGGTAATTGCTCAGCTACAGCAGCCAAATGCCACCGACACACAAAATTGTTGATTTATGTCACACAAAGGCAGCATGGAAAGCAAGCACCTGGGTCAAGTGTGCTTTTTTCAATTTTTTTTCCTTTATTTTCTTCCTGGGTTCAGTCACAAGAAATGATACAGAGCCAGTTTGAAGAGTGGAACTGAATGTTTGTGGGAAGACTGTCAATTTTAAAGCAGACTCAGGTGTAGATGTAATGGCCATATCAAAAAAGACCTTCATTTCTCTCACAGCTGAACCAATTGTGGCTACTCCAAATAAGCCTAGAGCCAGCGTAAGCACAAATTAGGTGAGCTGTGTCTTTACCTCCTGGGTTTTTAGACTGGTATTTTCCTTTATCATAACACACACTGCTTTCTTCCTTAAAAGAATGAAAGTAAATTTTAGAGGGGATACATTGGACTCATCTCTTATGCGCACACTGTCACTGTTCATAACATTGAAACTATAGACTTCACAACATTTCCTTTCTCACACTTTCAAGTAGTTTCCAGTGTAACACAGTGTTGGATCAGCTACATTTAGCATGTTGTATGATCAAACCCTGACATGTCAGGAGACTGAAAAAGTGTAAAAATGTTAGTTTGTGTTAGAAGCATGGTATCATCTGCTGTCACACTGGGAAGAAGAATGTGAAAACCCAGACATGCAAGAGTGTCAAAAACTTTTAACTGAAAATGTGGAAACAAAATTTTATACCTTACTAACTGTAGCATAAACCATACTTGAAGCAGAGGTAAGGATATCCCAGCTATGTAACAAATAAATCGACATCCTTGTCATTCTTGGGGAAGGGTGAGACCTGGCCAGTGAGACTTTGGCTTCCTCAGTCTGTTCCGGGGAAGGAACTGATTACTAAAGAGGTACTACAGTAACTTTGTGTTAGGCTGTTCTGCTCAACAAACCTGTTGGGAAAAGTTTTAAAAGTTAAGGGTGGATAGAATTTTCAGTTTTTACCTGTTGTGATGAATGCATTCATTTATCAAAACCAGTATTTTAAAGTTGACCTAAGTTTCTTAGTTTCTTCATGTTAAAAAACTAGAATCTATGAAGCCACAGTAGGTGCTTTGTATTTATCTTACGGATAAATTAAACTGTTTGCTACATGGGGAACATGAAGTTATATGTGCTAACTGTGAGGCGTTTTCATACTGTTTCCAGAGGACAGAGTAATCATCTAATTAAGGCTGTAACATTACATAACATGAATGTATGTTCCAGGCCTTCAGAAAGGGCTGATTATTTCTGCCCTTTCATATATGGAATATTAGTCACTCCTTCCTAATACTCCTTCAAGGATAAACAATGCTACTTTTAATTTAAATAAATATTTTGGATAAAACTGAGGGTGTAGAGATCAGATATGACTTCCCTTCTCTAGTTATCTTCCCGGTATTAAGAATTTTTGAGGGACGAATTAAGTAGAAAGTAGGGTTTGGTTTTATTATAAATGTGAATCACATCATTAGGAGATACTATATTATTTTTCTGAATTGACAATGAACCTGATCACCTTAACAGGCTCGTTTTGATGCAGTATTTAAAATGATAAGTGAAGTATGTGTTAGGAATAAAATAGAACCACAGGTGGTGTTTTGGTTTCCCTGTCCCACACTTCAAATACCAGGAATAAATGAATAGATTAAAAAAAATCTACTTGAACTTTGATAACGATTGGATGAATTGCTAAAATATTTAGTTTCCTGGTTTGACTCTGAATTAGAAACTTCAAATAATAAATCAAATTTCCCAAAACATCAAGGTTTTAAGTTAAATATTAACAAATTTTTGATATGTGTCATCATCAGTTTGCTTCTAATTACTGATAATACTGAGACAGGCTAGGAAGTCTTTAAAATTCTAGCATAAATTAGTAGATCTAATGAACGCTTTTCACTGGTTTATTGAGGATTTTTTTTTTTTTTCGTTCTCAGGTTCAGGGCGCACTTCTTTGTTAACATTTACATGAGTGTGTGTGGGTGGGTTCCCCTGCGCTTGCCAAGGCAGGTGTGACTTGTGCAGCTGGAGCCTTGGAGCTGTGGGGAAGGTCTCAGCACCAGCAGGGCTCTGCTTGTTTGACAAAGCGACTCTGTGTGTGCTTCTCCGTGAAAGACTGAAACTAATTTTAAAAGTCAGGCAAATGACAAGCAGGAGAGCGTCCTGTCCTCCCCACTGTGCCAGTGTGGCACTGATTCGCAGGGAGAACAGATGACTTAGCTGAGACTGGGAAGAGAATACATGGCAAAGCTGATTACTGGCATGAGCGTAGTGCAATACATCAACAGCAAAAGCATCAGTGCTCTGTGTTCTGTGGCCTTCCCCTATGACTGGGAACTATCTGCTGCTCCCTTGTTAAGTCTGGAAGATTGGGATTCTTGCCTTCTGCAGGAATTAGTGTCAGCTGGACTCGGAGCAGTGCCTGGCGTCGCCTTCCGTGCAAACTGTCAGTGCACTCAGTGGAGATCTAAGTGATCACCTCCTTGAAAACACATGGTGATCATAACCCTGTATAACCAAAGCCCTGATTCAGAATTTCCTATTTGGTAAGTCAAGAGCTGACACTATGTCAGTAGCTTGACTAGACTAGGTCTCATTAAAGTGATTATTGTCATGTAGTGATTAGGGTCAATTATGTTTGCAGGCGCTGTGAGACGTGTAGCTGCTGCTTAGAGGTAGAAAAAAATTGCATGAAGTTAAGCCTTGCTTAATGAGAAAGCAGAGCTTGAAATAGTGTATAAAGGAATAAAAAGGGCATTTATGCAAAAGGCAATAAATTGAAAGTGTATTGAGCCGAAAAAAATGTGAAGATAGATGAAAATAAGTATGTGAATTTGTTCTGAGAAAACATTAAGGTATGGTAGCATCCATATCAATTGTAACAGCACAATTTATGTTTTAAAAATTCCATTCATATTTATTTTCATCTAGTTGTATGTCTTTTTCAAGTATGAAATATTGCATGTTTTTTCTCAACTATTCCCTGTAATAAAGCATTTGCCATGGTATTACAAGATAATAATAACTTTCTCTGACAATGCATCTCTCTCTCTCTGCATGTTTTCTGGGTGTTTTATTTGCCCTTTAATACTTTTGACAGGTGGTTTGAGATCAGAATAGCAAATCTGCATAATTCAAATGAGAAGGTCATGTAGAGAGAGACTTTGTTTGAACCACACACAGGTTTGAGAGATGTTTTTGTAACTTTTGAAAACGTTTTACTTTCTTAATGGTGAGTCCTGATTGAGCCTTTCAAGTTAAACTTTCAAGTTCAAAACAGTCCCAGCAAATTAATGAAATGACTAAAGGATTTGAACAACACATAGTCACTTCTTTTTCACCTGACTTTTTAGGAAAACTTTAAAACATGCAATTACATAATGGTATGTTATTCTTTTCATTATGCATTTGGGTTTAGGTGATAAATTAGCAGGGAAGGAAGAAAGCCAAAGCTTTGATCCTAAAGAAACAGGAAGAATATTGAAACAAAATGTTACTGACTAGTTAGACATGTGTTTTTACCAGGGGAAAAAGTCAAAAAATATTTCCTTAATTTTGTGAAGGAGGAGGAGGTGTTGACAGTCTCAGGAGTCATCACAGACAAGCAGGCCAACTACAACAGCAGTATCTGGCAGACAGAACATCTCCACCGAGTGTTGAACTCGGGTTCGTTCCCCAGCTTTCTTATAGCTCACACTATAAATCTTCTACATCTGGGTTAAGCCACCTGTTCCCAGGTTCTTGATGTCCACCACAGCTTCTGCTGGATGGGAAAAGCAAACATATAATGTGGATGGATTAAAAGAGCAAGTGATGCCCTTTCCTTAAACCCAGTAGATATTGATATCAGCTCTGTGAATGCTTCCTTTTTGGGTTCCAAGTGAAGCAGGGATTTCCACAATTATTCAAATAATTTGAAATCATTCCAAAGTATTTCAAATCAATGTTTTGAAAGCACTGGTGGGTGTGCTGATTGCATGTTCCATTATTTTAATAGGTAGTTTCATTTGCTACTCTGTTACTTGTAGAGAGTTGAGTAGTGGCAGTCATGGTAAGATATCGATGACTTCTGACTTCAGGCAAAAATGTATTTAGATGCTCAGTTTCATTAAAAGTCTATTCTTTGCTACATCGAGGGCTATGCATGCTTTTTCACTTCCTTTATAGTTTTTGGAATTGGGGTATCATTAATGAAATAGTAGGAGTTGACAAAAGAGTAAGTGCAAATTATGCCTTTTGATGTAACTTATGTTGTATAATCCTGAACCATTGAAATAAATGACAGAAATCTGGTAATCTCAAGCAGAAACAGTTTTATAAAAATACTTAATTATCTTAACTAGGCATTAAACTAACATTGATTTTAACCTTCCCTCACTGAGTTGACTTGGAATTAATGTGAATGGGAACAGAAATAATCTGCTGTTGAGGAAAAAAGATTCCTCCAGCTGAAATTATTGATATGGTCTCATGCATTTTATAGATTATGCTTACATAATACATTATTACCAGTAGAAATAGAGGTGGTGGGATAGCCACCAAAGTTACTAGGGTGTTTCTTGTTTTATTACTCTAAGTAGTTTGGTTGATTTCAGAATAACCAAAGTTAATGGAGCTGCTAGTGTAAGTACAGCGAGCACGATTTAGTCCTTGACACATACATATTTATGTATTGTTGTGTTGTGGAGCACTAGTTCAAGCCATGATTATTCTATTAAGCCCTTGCATTCATTCAAATTTTTCACATGCTGCTTCTATTTACAAAATGTTACCCAGGCCTCGCAAGGCCTAATGAATTTTTAATTGTGAGCCAATGATACAAGTTTCTGCAAACACTCTGAAGTCATCCATCATCAAATACATTTTACAAAACAATTTTCTATTGCTTGTTTGAGTCTTACTACCCTCTTGCAGTCTTATCACTTCACTTCGTTGAAATAGAAGATACTCAGCTTTTGAATGCCCTCTGTATTATCAAAATTCTGAGAGTGAATGCCCATCTACATATGGTCAAATCTCAAGTTGATTTCTATCTCATTATTTGTCCAGAAAAACCTTAGTACATACAAATTTTACTGTTTTGACTTGGGATTTTTTTTTCCCATCATCATGGCTCTTCTTCACTAACAAAGATTTGGGAAGGGCTCTCCCCATGCTTGCTGCAGGCGCTGATGGCTGAAGAGGCCGATGCGAGATGGGCAAGTCCGGCTGCAAAAGGCACAGCAGAAAGTCTCCATGGGCGGTGTTGGTGAGGCACGGTCCTTTCTGCGTTGTCTTTTCTCCTCCAGACTGACTCTGCGTGTGTTCTCAAAGGAATCAGCAGCGTTATGGATGGTGTCTCCATGCCTCCCGATTGGAGGCCAGAGTGGAACATTTACTTGGAAAATGCACACAGTTGCTTTGTGAATAAAAAAATGGATTTGTTCCTTTATGTTGCCTAATTTCTAATGATAATCCAGTCATCAATACTGGCTTCACCATTTTAGTAAAAAAAATTGGATTTTTCTTTTCTATCGGAAATATCTTTGTATGAAAAAGTACTTTTGGTGAATATAGTAGTGTTAGATAAACTACACTTGCAGTTTTCTCTATTAATTTCTTTTTGCTGTCACTCAAAGAAGGTATATTTGAATTGCATTTTATACCTCAGCTGCTGGGCAGCTAATGTGAACATCAGAAGATCCTTCTTGTACTTTAAAAGAACAGTTAACTAGCCAAATCTGGGCTGCAAGATCAATATGTACATTCATGGTTAGGATTACAAAGGCAATTTATGAAAAACGAGACTACTGAAATTTTGCAAAAATGCAACTGCAGTCTCTTGGGTAGATTTTTTGAACAGTGAACTTGGAATTTTCAAAACCCTTTGAGTTTTACAAAGAGAGCAATAAATTACCAGTGTGTCTCAGTAAACGGCATTGAGTTTCCTAGTGAAATCAAGAAATTATTACTCTGTAACTCTGGAGAAGAATTGTACATTTAAAGTTGACAAAAACAGTAGCAGTGACAATAAACTGTTTCAGAACCCTGAATTTAGTGGACCACTAGTTCAGAAATAGAATTTTTAATTATGTTTTTTATTCAGTATGAAATAATATTTATCTTCTATAACTGTAAACATGTTTTAGAAGTTTGTGTTAAAAGCTACATTTTTTCCAGCTGAAAAAGCAGGGATGATGCTGCTCTTTGTCCCCAGAAACCTTTGGCTTAAGTTTATATTATGGGATTCATACGTAGCTACTTCTAACTGGCAATTTTACAGGGAAAAATGCTGAGTAAATTAAAGAAAAGAAGTGAGATTTTTTTCGAGCCTGATGCACAATGTAGTAAAAAATGATAGTGTTAACATGTAAGGTGGCTTTACCAGGGGAAAATTATAGCCTTTTCATAAATTTAGTCAGTTTTGAAATTTTTCTATAGAACCCCTGCTGCTGTGTCTATTACATTCCTTAGGCTTTTTTTTTCAAAGAGGCAAGTGTGAGAATACAACTTAACGATGTTAATCAGCTTTTCCAAATGAAAATATTAGCCTGTGAGTTCATGGTATTGACAGAAAACAAAGCATAGTAATTTTGTTCTTTCAAGATTACCAGAAACTTTCATAACTAAAGAAGGGATAGAATTAGAAACTATTTCTTTTTAGAAAATCTGCTTGATGTTGGAGAGGTAAATTGCTATATACTAGCCATTATTTAATGAACCCTATAATTCATCGTTTCTCAGAACAATAAAATAAGGGTAAAGGAATGAAGTCAGTTATTTCAGCTACATTTTAATGATAGTTGTGATGTTAACCTTTCTGATAGACTGGAATGATGGTACCTAATGCTCATAATATTGACTAAGATTTCATAGTTTGAGGTGCCTCTAAAACACTTCAGCAGTTCTGCTTTCCTTAATTTTTATAAATGTGCGATATAAACAATCCACTGATATTTCAGGAGCTAAATTCTAAGCTAACATGTTGGGGTAGAGAAATTTTTGGGCAAAGTTTTTTTGTAGCCCATAGGCTTCTTTCAGGTCTGTCTCTGGTGCCTGAGTGCAGCAAACAGATGAAATCCTAGGGCACAATAGCAGGGATATAAAATTAAAAAATTCCTGCTTTGGGATACAGTTGAGAAAGCAAGAACCAAGTTCAGCAGAAGACCACAATGCCTGAAGGCACATTTTCTCTGGGTACTCAGCCAGAAGGAGGACTGTACTCCAAGACTTTTTCTGTCTCTTTTGTGATTCTTTCAAGGGAGAAACCTCCCATATGTTCTCAGCTGGGTAAACGATTGACAGAAAAGGAGAGAATAATATGGAATTAGACATAAAACATTATTTATGAGATACAAGGGGATCATTTCAGATGAGAGTTATAACTGCTGATTTAGACATTCTCTTTATTTACTTAGTCTAACTAAGAGGTTTTCCTAATTTCAGTCAAAACCCAAGATTCAGTTGGATTTGTTTTTCAAGCTCCAGAGGTTTGCTGGGTTTTATTTCCTCTTTGCTGGCAGTAGTTATATCTTTTGCACTCTGAAAATCATGAGACAGGCTCAGCTAGGTTAAATATCTTCTTTTCTTCTGTGTTCATGAGGCCACGCAGGAAAAGGTTTTCATATGGTATTCAAAGTAGTTGAAATGGAAGACCTCTCCAATTTTACAATGCTTGTTGAATCTGCTTTGTTTTTCTACTGCCCTCTACTCTCGGACATGGAATTACAGAAGATGAGAGGCAGGGATTTCGAAATGGAAGTTTCTTTCCCATTTCTGCATTGCCATAAAGTACAAGGTTTGTACTGTTGCTATTGTTTAGGACAGCAAACACACCTGCTGTATGTGTGCAGACGGAAACTGCATTTTGCTTAGTAACTTTACTGGTGTAGCTCTTTAATCTTTAGAAGCATTTTAATTCTACTTATGTTGTGGAGGAGACTGTGGAAGTGCACAGAGCATGGCAAGTAAAAAATAATTGTGGTGGTTTTCTTCCTCTTGTTCTTCTTTCACTCACTGGTCCTTCCATCTCCTGTACCTGTCCCAAGAAATTTTAGGAACTATATTTGTTGAGTGTCATTTCACCTGAGGGTGCCTGAGCCCTTGAAGACTTCAGCCCTTGAATAAGAAGATACCAGTTTTGTGAAAACAAACAATTAAGCCACAAACCCCAAATGACCAATGAAAACCCTAAATGGCTTAAAACTCTTTGTGTGCAAATGGAATTGCCCATAGAATATTGACATGGTTTCATCCCCTTTGTTTCTCACTAGAGATTACTTTTCATAGCATGTGCCAACAAACATTTTGGTAAAAATACACTGACGCCAGGGGGTTTTTGACATCCAAATCAGTGTTGGAAATATCCATTGCACACATAGAAATTTCACTATAGAAATGGCCAGTGGGCTTCTGTTTCATTTAGGTAACTCAACAGTGTGCATAAAGGCAGGAAGAGGGTTAATTTATAAAACTATTAACTATCATTTTTCTCTTGGGCAAATACATTAGATTGCAGAGTGCCCTTGCAAGTGTGCAATAGGGAGTAGTACTGTAATACATTGAGAAGACCCTCTATTACATTATATGACTTTTAAAGCCAGTTTTAATAGATATAAAGGTGTAGCTGGGGTTCAGTTAAGGTTGAAATGTACAGTCCTTTGAAATACCTCTTCAGCATTTTTGACTAACTGTATCATTTCAGTTTTATTTTTTTTTAAGAATATAAAAGGATGATATTTTTCAAATGTCTGTAGTGTAGGCAAACAAATGAAAAAGGTTGCCTTTTCAGAAAACTTCCTTAAACTTTTTCATTTAAATAGCCTTTTAGAAAGGGCAGGGTTATGCAAATTCAGGACACAAATACCAAAGAACACTAGGAATGATCTTCCAGAAAATAAGAAGGGCAATGTACTCTGTTCTACACTCCACTTAATGAGGAGATTGTTTTTCATTAAGCAGGAAAATCTATTTTTGAGGAAAAAACTACATTTTAATATAGTAAGTAGAAATTTGTCTGACATGGTAAAATTTGAGGAACAGTGACTAGAAACTGTAAATGACACGTTTTTGCACTGGACAGGTTTTGCTACTAGATTACTACACAATTGTTTAAATTGGAATTTTTGAAATATTTGTATAGATTATTTGGGTAAAAGTTCTGGAAAAAACAGCAAACCTCTCAAGAAAGCAGTTGAGTGCATGAAGACTTCTATGCAAATATGTTTTTCTGTAGATGACTACAGAATAATGATTCCAGTGCAAAAATTGATGAGGACAAATGTATTTTCTCAGGAATCGGGCTTCAAGCTTTGGCCCTTAGGGTTGACCTTGTGTATAATTAGTGACAAAAAAACTTCACCACTGGGGGAATGTTCTGGTATGGAAGGACTCTGTAAAGGGCTAAATTGTGCCAATAAGTATCAATGTCCAGTGATTCTATGAATAAATAGGAGTACTTCAGCAATTTAGCAACATATATAAATGTCCTTCTGCAGAAAGTTCTTGAAAAATGGTAACAACGTGAGTAAAATGAAATGAACAAGAAGTGTAGCACAAGTAACTTGTGATAGGATCCAGTGTAAAACTCAAAGCAGCAGACAGAACCATTTTATTTCAGATAAGTATGTGCTGCAAATTCTAATACCAAGTGAAATTAAGCTATAGTGGGCAGATGGAGATTTAGCAGGTGGAAAACAGAATATACCAAAGGGTGTTTTTCTTGTTTTCAGAATTCACACACTCCTAGTAGCTTGTATTAATGTTGAATTTCTGTATGCAGAAAAAAATTGTCTTAAGAAGGATTCCCCTGAAAATTTATGTAGCTTTTGTGCCTTGTCTGATAATACTTGCATGCTACATTTCTAAAAGAAATAGTCTGTGTAACAGAACCTGAATTTTTCAATGTACTAGTAATATGTAACAATGTCACCATGAAAGTAATGGTTTGATGCATCCATGTTATTAGACTTCAATTTCGTTCTTCAAAGTTATAAAATACTAAAATTCTGCAGATATTTAAAGCTTCAGCACTTAAAGGATACCTTTTTGCTGAACAGTATTGGTGTATTAGATCTTTTAATCCAATTTAATGGAATGTGGAGAACTTGGAGTAATTAATTTTCCTGCACTTTAAATTACTCATATAATTTGTTATTTTTAATATTTTGTGGATTCAGTAATTAATTTTTATAATACAGCAATATTAGTACGTTTCCTAACCTAGACTAAATGAACATTTTTGCTTGGTAGTCTGTACCCCTTAGAAAAAAATCTGTAAAACCTCGGAACTTTTCCTTTTTGATAATCTGAAATATTTGTGTAATTTACTCTAGCTTGGATTTATATCGCTTAGCGAACACTCACTTCTCTTGACAGGCTTGCAGCTTTTTTAGATTGCATTCCTGCCATGCAGTTCCTCTTGAGCTTCAGTTTGTGACATGTAGAGAGAGCTACAGAGATACTGTTTGGGGATAAATTTCCAGATCCGCCTTTTCCTTTGCTATCTCTCCATGTACACAGAGCTAGTCCTGTGAAACGTTGTGTGTTTCTTCATTCCAGTGGGAATTGATGGAGCACTGCAGAGTGCTAACAGACTCAAAATTATGGATAGGGAAGAAAACATCAGACTAGCCCAGAGCTCCTATGACACGCATGTGTGAGTCAAGTATTTCAAAAGTAAAAACAAATACAAAGCTTTACAGGTAGCACTAGATTTTTCCCAGTTGTCTAAGTTGTCAAAGTTCCTTTTATCCAACTGTGTTGTTTCTACTTATTTCAACATGTCAGTATAGATAAATTATCCTTTTCCTCGTTTATAGCAGTGATTACTTTTTCCCAGTATTCACTTAAAATGTCTAAAATGGGATAGACATTATCAATTAAAAAAAATAATCATCAGTGTTTAATGTTATACTAATTTTTATTCATATTAAAGAAAAACAAAGTAAGCATCTGGAAAAAAAACCCACCATTGCAATAACTTAAAAGATTAAAAGGCTTGCTTTAGTGACCACTGGAGAGCCACAAGGACCCTCATGAACCTGCCTAGCTTTCTGAGAGAGATTTACCTTGTAGTTTTCCTATCTGTATTT
Organism: Grallaria varia; assembly: GCA_013396735.1. Lineage (NCBI taxonomy): Eukaryota > Metazoa > Chordata > Aves > Passeriformes > Formicariidae > Grallaria > Grallaria varia. The sequence continues at coordinate 1,913,856 of VWZG01008543.1, forward strand.
CATTTAAAAGGTGTGTGCCACTAGTGGAAAATAGCTATATTTCTTACAGTTAATTTTAAAACCCTGCAGGGGTTTTTGATTTTTTTCCAGATGCCTGAAAAACTTTCTGTAGTTAGCCTGGGTACAAGACCAGGTACATTCATGGGACTGAAAATGAGTTTTGATTGTGTACTCAAACTATTGTCATGTTACAGGGACTGGTGATTAGTATGTGTTATAGAATAAGAAAGGATTAACCTCACTGGTGAACTGATGAACAGGATAATTCAAAGAAGAATTGACATTGCTTGAGGCCAAAATGCTGAAATATTCTTCAATAGAACTCTAAGCACATGAGAGAATTTTGGGGAATGAATAAAGGTCAGTTGGTCCATCAGGACATATTCTTTTTAGTAGACTGTTTCCCCAAGGATAGTATCTAATTGTTTCTTGAATGACACTAGTACTTTTTGCCTCAGCAACTTTGCCTGCAGGCTATTCTAAGTATTTTTTTATTCTCTACATGAAAAGGTGCTTTTTAGTATATGCATTGAGTTTATTTTTTCATTTCCAGTTAAGTTCTCTTGTCCTATAATCTATGCTGGAATGGAAATGATAATATGAGTTGACATTATCTGTGGCAGTTAAGACTTTCTATGCTTCAAAAAAAGGCAATTCTACCCTGTCTTTAAAATTAGATTCCCAGATTTATAATCTAAGTAACCACAACTGCATATCAAATGGTGGTGGGTTCTCCCTTAGAAGATTTCACATCAAAATCAGTATTACTTTCCTGAATGTGCTTTGCTGATGCTCTGTCCCCCACTGACCAAAAACATGTCCAATACAGAATGTCTGGTGACACTTGATGTCTTTTTTAACATCAGTTGAAGGCAAGACAAGTGCAAAATGTATTTTAAACTTATTTTGACAGGCAAAAAAATGAGAGGCAATAGCTAGGGACATATCAGTAAAAGTTCCCTAACTCCTCCTTTGTACTTCTTACAAAACATGATTTAAAAGATAAATCAGGTTGGCTGCACTGCCTAACTTTTAACAGTATCAAACCTGGATGGCTGACTTTAGAGGAGAGGTGCCTAATCTTCCTGACTCTAAGGATTTTGACCAGGACTGGCCAGACAACCCAAGTAGCTGATTAGGCGATTCAGTCACAACCCTACTCACGTGGGGTTTTTTACCATGTCATGCTTTAGAAAACCATCTAAGACAGTGTTTAGTTGCGTGTAACATAAACTATTGGAGCAGCAGCAGTACTGTCTCCACACTGCACTTCTCGTTTGGCTGGAGACAGAGGAACCAAAAGTTCTTCCTCTCTCACCATTCCCCATCCAACAACCCTGCCCTATTTCTATCCATCCTTATCCTTTAGCAGTGGAATCCTTACATGGATGGCCCAAATCTCCCACTCTTCAACAACAACAACAACAAAAACCAAACAAAAAACAACCACCAAACCCCCATCCCCCCCCAAAAAGCAAGCAAACAAACAAACAAAAAAAAGTCAGTTTTTCTTGCACTTCTGAGAAGCTCCATACTGAAAATAGCCATATTGTTTTCTGTGGCAGACCCTTCTTGCACTCTGCTTCCAGTAGCCTGGATTTCAGATTAATTGATAGTCTGTATTATCAACACCATCATAAACATTAGAGCCAGGTTTTATAACGTGTGAACTGCATGGGGTTTAGGGAAGAAAAACTGACCCCCCTCAGTTAAGCGCTTTGATACTGCTGTGTGCAGGTTAGTGTGCAAAGCTTTATAAAAGTTCACAAAGTGCCTCCACGCTGGCTCTGAGCCACAGATACTGGCCCTCCATGGAAGATTTATAAATCAGTTCCTACTATACATAGGTGTGTTGTGTAAAGGGGGCAAACAGGTGTCAAAATATCAACAAAACATGTTTATTTAGAGGTTTATAAAATACCAGGCTTTAGGGAGGACTTTGACATTTCCAGAAATTATCCTTCAGAACAGAATGAACGTTATATGCCCTCATTTTCTGCTGGAAAAACAGCACTTGAATTGAGGTCTTCAATTTGAGAAAATTAAACAAAAAACTAGCAAACAAGAAAGTCATGACCAACTTCCCATCCTTCCTGAAGGAGGATTCCTTCCCTGACTATGAATGTTTGCATTAACTAGTTTTCCAATGTTCTTTCAAGATAAGACAATGTCAGTGATGAAAGTGATTTCAGACATAAGCAGGCTCTACTGAGGCTCTCTTATCCCTCATTAAACAATAGGAACAATAATGATAATTATTTCAAATCATTGTTACATGGGAAGAAAAGAGATCCATGAGCTAGGCAGAATTTGTTCAGTTTTCAGTGCTTAAATCATCCATTTAACCTGAAATGCTCTGTAATATTGCAAAACATTCTTGCAATATCCTGGTCACAGAATACTTGCCTTGACAGTTTGAGGTTTCCATACCAGTGCCTATTTCTGATCATGGGAATCTGGCCTTACTTCATTTTCAGCAGTGAACGTGAACGTGGGTTGCAGTTTGTGAGTAGATAACAGTCTCACATGGACAGTTTATTTACATTGCCTGATGTACATTTACTATTTAACAATATCAGCACTGCTTTAAATGGACTGAATTGTGGAAAACTGGTTTTCCCTGTGCGTCTTCTGGTCGTAGGTGGCCAGAATTACTGGCCAGGCCACTGGAGTTGGATAAGAAGAAAACATTTTGAGTCTCTTGTTCATTGCTGACGTGTGATTCGTTATTACATTTCTAATGGTCTGTTATTAATACAGAATTTTGGTAATCACTTCTTACAGTGCTCATGGTGGAAAGGGTCAGTTTTCAACCATCACCTTCCTGGAGCTCTCCAATCCACTGATTTCCATGGATTCAGCTCTGACAGGGACAGCAGTTTCAGGCACACTAATGAAGCCAAGACTAGGTCATTGCCAGTCAGAATCTCTGTACAACAAACTAATTGTAAATTGTGATGGAATTGTCTGGCATCATAGTAGGTCTCTTCTTGATGGGAAGATACATTCTAGCTTAAATTTAAGGAGGATAATGGAGAATCTTAACCACTGTCTTGAGAAGTTGAGTTGCCCCATACAATCTTCTTTCTCTAGCCATGCTAAGATCTAGGTAGACACAAGGACTATGTGGTGTACAAATATCATGCCAGAACTTTCTCAGTGAAACTGATGTCCAACACAAGTGGTGTAAAAAGATAGAGAAAAAAACCAAAAAACAATATTTTAGAGTATTCAGTTACCTTTTCTTAAAAAAAAATTGGAAAATAATGTGAAATAAAAAGATCAATGATTTTTTTTCCAGTTTTCTCCCACCAGCTAGTAAAACTCAATAAAACTAAATTTTCAGAAATTTCTTTACTGTTGAAAGAAAAGAAAAAATAAAAGGAAAATTATAAGAATTATGAAAAGTATAGAATGGATAAAATTGTGTTGTGAATTCCAGCAGAGATTACTCAATGTGACTTTTAAACTTATTTTCTTTTATTATCCTTTGCGTTAGCAAAGACTGTTTTGTAAAAGTACTCTAATGTAGATTATTTTATTTAAGCTCTAAAATAGTATTATAGCATGAGTCATTTCGTTTTAGCTCATAACTATGTTTTCAAAAGATCTCTATATTTACTTAGGAGAGGGTAGCTGAGTAAATCAATGTTTCACATATATCTAGAGGCCATGTTTTAACTGAATATGCATTCTGTGTAGCCATATTAACAAGGTTTGCTTTCGTAGGTGTAAAACAGGGTCAGTTACGCAAATAAAAATGGAAACTATTCCCCGGTGAAGACCAGAACACTGCCAGAAGAAAAGAAATGGTTAAGATTTAGCCAGAAACTGAATATTGCTCTTTGTTGCATGCTGAATTGATGTGTTGACCCTCCCCGTTCTTGAAGTCTAAATATTTAGAGTTTCTTAATTCACTTAAATACAATTGTTTATTTTCTAAAGTTTAACCTTTTTTTTTTTTTAGCTAAATTTAAAAGGAGATGCTACTTCAAAATGAAATTTCAGTTTATTCAAGAATGTTGTGGTTTTTGTATTTTTAATGGCTGTTTTGCTTTATAAATGCATTTATGCTCTATATATCACAAGGATTTGTAACAAGTTACCTAACTTTACACTAATATTTAATTTTGTATCCTTTTAGCTTCAGGTAAATTGGAATAACTAGTACAGACTTCAGTTTGCCTAAAATAATTTTCTCTGCTGGATGGAGCAGATTATTACAAGGTAATTTAAAATATATATAGAAAGTGGGGAAAAGTTGTTTACAGCAAATGTATTTGTTAACCCTGTGATAATTGCCTACAGTGTTTTGAAGACATAAACATAAATATGCCACATGAATTTATGCATGAATTTCATCTAAGAATATCTCAGAATATGTCCTAATAATGAGCAATAAATTTTTCTAAAGCAAATTGTTATCTGGGAGTAAATTGCATGTTGGCTTCACAGTTCTTCCCGCAGTCACCAGTATATCTCTCGCTGCTCCCTCTTTCTGCTTTTCCCTTTTTTTTTTGAGCAAACACATTTAACAGCTGTGGAAACAAACAGGGTATACTTGGCAAAAGTAGGGACCAGATGCCAAACTCTGCAATGCTTGTTCTAGAAGCTTCACGCGGGTCTGTTGCTAACTCCTTGGTGTCACCTCTGCTGGCTCCTTTTCCAGTTTCGCTACTGGCAGGAAACAGGGGTGCATCTGGAGATGTTGTCAAGGTCGTGCAGCTGTGGGGCCGTCTTGGCTCCCGTGTCCATATTTCTCTTCTATATTTAAATCTTATTTTTGCATGCAATAACATTACTTACTTGAACATGGCTAATGTTTCTTACAAGGTTTGTGGATGTGGGAGAGAAAATAACTTTGTCTTCTGCATAAGTAAGTAGATGTTTTCTATGATTAATTACTGTCTTGAATTTGGGGGAAATTTGATTCGTCTTTAATGGGATGCAAAAATATCAGTTGACACCTGACTGGCACTGCTGATGTGCTCTGAAAGTCTGAGGCATTTTGGTTATACTGTGTCTGGACGTGATCTGGGATCACATCAGTGTGTAGGGAAGGGAGCAGATGGGTGGAATAAGAGTTCTTCTGCAGCCCTGTTTGCCTTTGGTTTTGCTTGAAATTACAAGACACCCAAGAAAGGTACGGAGAGCAATTAATTCCAATCCCTAATAATAGCCTGTAAAATAAATCTAGTATCCCAGGGGGAGAAGAAAAGAAGAAGCTGAGGGGGGAATACATTATCCCTCTCTCTCTGGCAACCAGCTGTAGGACACAAGGAAATGAAATGAAGCTGCCTCAGGGAAGTTCAGGCTGGACACGAGGTAAAGGTTCTTCCCCCACAGGGTGGCTGGTCGCTGGAACAGGCTCCCCAGGGACATGATCATGGCATCAAGTGTTCCAGAGTTCAAAAAGTGAGTTGGCAATGCAAATGGTCAGGTGGTTTTATTTTAGGTAGTCCTGTGAGGAGTAGGGAATTGGACTCTGTAATCCTTATGGGTCCCTTCCAACTTGAGATATTCAATTATTCTGTCTCAGCTGAAATGTGTTGGGGAGCATATTCTTGGCAAAGGCTGGACTCTAGGATCATGCTGTTGTATGCTTTGTCATTTATAATCACATATAAATGGAAATTTAGAGATTTATTGCTTCAGTATCCTGCTATAATTTGCTGTTGTGGTGTGACTAATACTAGGTCTTATTCGGCTGTTAATAATCCTTCTCTGCCCAACATTTCTGTTCTGACTGGAAGTTTCTTCTTTCAGAAGTTGTTTTTTTTTTCTTTGAGTTCAAAGTTCACTCAGTATTGCTCTTTTATTTGCAAATTAGCTTTTTGCAGCTAATCCATTCTGTCCTGTAGCTGTTTAACTTCCTGTCTATACCATCAACCATCAGTAGCAGTCACACTTCACCAAAACTTTTGGCTCACAAGCTCTCATATCAACTACTGATACATGAACAGGTATAAAATTATGTTCCTTTCCTGGGCTGGGATGGCAGTGGTATGTCCTGTCTGCCACCAAGTTCTGGTGAAGCCCCAAAACATACTTTGCCTTCTGTTTTAGGAAAAAGAAAAAAGGAAAAATAAGGGGGAGGGGATGAACATATAAGGTGTGTGCTTCGTGAGGAGATGAGTTTATGTGCTATGTTTTAAGGTGGTCAGTGAAGGGATCCAGGAGAAAAAAGCATGTACACTGGTTTTGAGGTGGCTGAATAGGCAGTGGGAAGATGGGTGTGGAGGTTTCCACTGCAGCAGCAAGCTGCAAGTGCTTCACTTACTATTCACATAGCAATCAACAACCAGAAACTGATGTGATTACTAGTCCATGCCTATCAGAAAGATTTATCTGAACCAAAAAATGTTTTCCATATTTGTTTTCACCATGCCAGTTTTCATTGTTGTAAGATTTCTTGTGTGCTCTTATGTTTGGTTTTATAGTGACAATGTGATTTTTTTTTCCATTTGCAATTGTTTAAATTGTCAATTTGACTAAAAAGTAGCGTCACTTAAAATCAGAAATGGAAAAATACTGTTGCTTCATAGTTAATTTAGATGTACATTAATATTCTAACTTTCCCTTATAAAGCAACCAGAGTTAATGTTGTTCTTTCAGTACATATTTGTAGTCATTTCAATGACTTATTGTGCCTAACATTTTTTCTTATAGCTAGATGATATAATATGAATTTGCTTAGGCAGCACAATTTTGTAATGAATTGTTGAGGGTTTTAGACCATTCTGCATGTTTTTCATATAAAGAGAAGACACATGATTCTCATATAGTGTTTGACATGCATCAGCAAGCTACTAAAAAGCAAAAAACTGAGATATTGTAAAACTTAATATGTCCATTTCCTATTATTTCAGTAGTTTTAAAGTAAGTGTTAATTTACAGTGCATTTTAAACCATGTTAAATCTGTAAGTTTTTTTTCCTAGACTAGGGTCATGAATAGAGGGACTTGATCAACTGGGAGATACAAACTTATTAAGGACTGGATGATGAAAGTACAAACAAACAAAATGCCACCTTCCTGTCTTACTAAACTACGAAGCTGTGATCATTAATCAAAACAGTATTCAATGTAGATTCATTTATAACTTTCCCTTAATATAATTTCCATTGTATAATCTTATCCTAACAGTATCCTATTGATAGGTCATATTTTAGCATGTTTTTGGTGATTTTTTTTTTTAATTGACTTTAAAATTATATTTAGACATGGGGAATGATCAACAAGAGGATAGTTCTTACACATATGAAGCTATAGATAGTATCTGCCCTGGAAATTTTACAATGTAAACAGACATGGCATATGTAACATAGGGGAGAAGAATGTATTGCACACATACTGTAATTTGCTTTACGGGGTAGAATAATTTGGAGTGCAGAAGTTGAACAAGTGAGGAAATGGGAAATGAAAAGGGTAAAAGGAAAATAAGACGTATAAAAATGGAAGTGATAGGGTTAAGTGAGTCCCAGATGGATTTGCTGTGTGGGCAGTAGAATGTAAAATAAGATTGAAGTCAGTCAGCAAAGGACCAAATCAAATCAACATGGTTTTATAAAACATTATTTTAAAACTAATCAGTGGACTTGGTACTAAACAGCATGCTGTAAAAAATCGTAGTGAAAATCCTCTGCACCTTGCTCTATAAGAAATAACAATCTGTATTGTGGAAACAAATTAATAATGAGAGAAATGCATACCAAATTATGCTCTTCAAAGTAATGCTGTTTCACAAAACTATGTGTGTTCCGCTTGCCAGTAGTAGGAATACTTGTATTGTAATGTACAGTTTGTATTATGATTTCAGATAACATATATTTTTAAAGGGTTTTTTCATTAAAGAAATTATTAAATTACTAGAAAACGGATAGTTCTCAATTGATGAACTATCAGGATGGTGTGTCTGTACATATGATACAGAATAATTAAAATTACCTATACTTCACACTGGTTTCTGTCAAGGTGAAAAGAAAATAATTTTGTCATTGCTGAAAGGTATTCAGTAATCATGAACCAGTACACACTTATATAATTTGGAAGAAATTATTGCAGTTCTGGAGTTATTAGTCCTGAGGGCACACAGAATTTGTTTTCTTTGAAAAGATCTTTTCATTCTTTGAGAGTTCAAGATTTGCATACATGTGTTTATAGTTGTAGTCATAACAGTGAACTTCAGGATTTGTACATCAGAATTTTTATTCATTATTCTGAAAGTAACACAGTGAATGAATGATAAACACATATTTGCACATGAGGAACAGAACATACAAGCACTTTAGGAATTCTCTTTCAAATATGGAATATTTTGAAATTGCAGTCCAGTGGTGTCTTCTGTGCACAAATGGAATCACCCGTATACAAATGTAATGCTTGTATAGCCACTGAATTATGTATTTCAGCAAAGATTTGGAAAATAGAGGTGAAAATAAGGAAATATAAACTTCTCAACATTTGTCCTCTCCATGAGAAAAACTGTACACCCTGGCAAACAGTCACATAGCAGTTTGCAAGTAGGAATGGCTAAGAACTGTACACTAAGGAATGCAAGCATGAAGAGCAGATGAGTTGGATGTGAAGCCGGTCATATTTAAGAACTGAAAGCAATTAAGGAAATATCTTAGAAACTGTCAATAACAATATAGAAATAAAAAGCAAAACTCATTACAAAATGAGAGGGTTCACAACTTCCATGGATATGAATGGAAAGAAGCAAAAGTGTGCAATGCAATCTTGTTAAACAATTTTTAGGTCACTGCAATAAAGTTTCTGGTTGTCTTTGCAAAGGAGAGTGGTAGAAGTATTTTTTTTAATTTATTTACATCACTTATCATTTTGGCCATAGCCTACTTTTTTTTACAGAAATGCTGCTTGTGCTCTCACAGTATTATCTGCAGTCAACACAGAAAATTAATAACATTAATGATTTCCTATGTATTTTTTCTCTTGGTTGGAGTCTCTTCTGTTTGGAAATGTGAGAATTCAAACTAGAGTTTGGGGTTTTTTCTGTGGGCAAAGGCATTCTTAAGGTTTCATTTGAATATTTTTTCTTTATATCAAGAGTACATTCTGCAGTCTTTTGCTCAACAAAAGGCACTAATTAAGTCTTTTTTTTCTTTCACTCTTAGAGAAAACAGAAAATCTGTGAAGTCTGTCCTGCTGTCTCAAAATTGGTTAAAGTTAGCCAAGAAGCTTAGAGTGATATACAGATACAGTTCTTCGAGTTTTATGAAGGGAGGAGAATGAACCATTGAAGAAATTGGTGTGACTTTTGATTGCCATCATTGGTGAGCTGCTGGTGGTAAATATCTGACACTGGGGGAAGGATGAATAAACAATACAGTCAATGCAAAGAGACACTTCCAGAAAATCACGTGAGCTCTGTTGCCCACAAACCAGCTTCGTGATCACAGTAGTCAGTAGCAAACAGCTGGCTATAAATCGTGTTACTTATCATTTTGTGCCTTTTTTTTTTTTTATATTTAGGGTATGGTCTGGTACAGAGAATGTGATAAATGCCATTTGTCCTTCAAAATCCTTCAGTGAAAGTATCTTCTGCTACATGTGAGAGTGATGTGGTAGAAAACGGCAAGGGAAATTTGAGTTATTGCAACAGTGTCCAGGATTAGAGCGTTCAATGAGACAGTTTTTTATTTTCTGTTTTCCATATTCATTTTGTATTTGAAGCAAGTGGGTGGAAAAATACAGGATCTGCCATGCATGACCTTGGAGTAATGTAGTCCATAATTCCACATCTGTCTGCTGCCTCAAATTCATTGAAAGTGTTTGTATTAATTACCAACTGGAATTTCAGGTGACTGCAACAACTGCTGCTCCTGGAAAACCACACAAACTAAACAGAAGCTCTGATACGATGAACTGGCATTTTGATAACTTTGGAGCAGTGTGATCAGCTACTGAAAGTGCTTCATGGAAATGCAGAGGTTTCTGAGAGTCTCCCTCCATATAACAAGAGAGAGAGATTGTTAGGACAGTATCATCTTATGCTCAAACAAGGCGGGAGTAAAGAACCGTGAGTGAAGACTATGTTAGAGGCCAAGACTGTATGACTTGTATGGCTTTTATATTAGTTTTAAAGGTAATAATTGCTGATGCTTCAAACAAATATCTTAAAGTAGGTCTATGGGGTAAGCAGTAACGAACCAATTAGTACTGAGATAAGTAGACTGCAGCTGGAACATTTAGGGAAGGTTGGTTGACTTGAAACAAATCTAAAAAAAAAAACAACCAAAAACAAAATACAAAAACAACCCAGTTGTCAAGTCTTATTTAAACTTCTGCTACAGTAGATGTTACTTTTGGATACATGTAAATTATTGGCCAAAGCTCTGTCAAAGGGTTGATGGGAAAAGCAGAAAATTCAGCCATTTACCAATTAATATCATATAAAACATTTCAGTGCACAGTACTGTCTGGTCCATTAGTTTCCATTATTTGTTAGAGGGTGTAAGTCTATATATTTGTGGGCACCCTGTGTGACAACTGTACTTCTCCAAAGATAAAGCAAAGCTGAAAAAATACAGAAGGAGATAAGTAACTCACTAAAAATTAGCTATTTCTGGAGCATGTAAAATTAGACACTGATACAGACTTTTACAGAAATGGGTCTTTCTTTAGTTTCACATTTCTGAGCCACCTGCTGAGGACTGCTAGTGCACTGAAAACTTCTTCAATTAGGAATTTGGGCTGAGATTCTATTCATACATAGAAAATGCAGCTAGAACTAGTAAGATGTTTTTTGTTTTGTTGTGTTTTTTAATGAGGTGTCTGTCTGATGGTTTGCAAGACCATTAGAGTTCATTTTTTTTTTTAGAACATTACTTTAACAGTGTCTTGAAGCAGGTGACTGTACACAACTTTTGCCTATGCAGTATAAAAGGCGAATGAAAATAAGGGAAATAAGATGCGAGCTGAACTTAAGGCATCAAGTTTGTTTGAAAACAAAACAAAAACCAACTACCATAAGTCTTTTTGATTTTTTTTTTTTTTGAGGGTCTTTGCTCTTTTTCTGTTTCGACAGATACAGAAGCACAAAAAGCTTGAAAATGCAGTTTATATTTTTGAAAAGAATGCACTGGTTTCAGCTCTTGCATATTTCAGTTATCTTTCTTCTTTCAAGTTGTTTCACAGTGTCTGCTTGCTTTTCAGCCTTTCAAATTACAAAACCCTGCGAACTGGAGGTGTCATTGCTGGAGCTGGTGAGGATGTGGATAATAGTCCCTGACTCTTTTGTGTTCCCTTTTGGAGGCATAATTCAACAACCAGAGCCTACCCTTTCTCCTCATGGTGAGAATCCCCAGAAAACTGTGAGGGGCTTGATTCTGTAATGTTTTTAGTAGAAAACAGGCTGTGACATGGTGATGTTTTACACAGAAAATACACAAGTGGGGCAAATCTCTTTGGAAGCCATTGTATTTCATGCCCATGCCTGGCTGCTGTGTCCCTGTAGGACTGAGACACTGTACTCTCAGGCCAGCAGTAATTTTTAGCAGCACAGAGCTATGGCATCCTTCTCCAGACACTTCAGGGAAGATTGTTTTTTTTTTTCTTCCCTCTCATATGTGCAGGTCCCAGCTCCTCCCTGTAGACCCCTACACTCCATCTCTGCCACTAACTCTCCACCTCACAAGTTTCCTGGGCCCTCCAAAAGTTTTTCCCAGTCCTGCTTGATCAGTTGGTTCCAGATCCGGATTCCTCTGAGGGCTTTCACCTTCTAGCAACAATTCACTTCCTTGCTTTCAACCTCTCATTTTTATCCAAACAACAAAGTAGTTGGAAACAAACAATGCCTCAGACTTGCTAGTTGTGTGAAGAGAGCTCAAACAGCCCCTTAATAACACTGAAGTCTAATTTATATGTATATAAGGAAAAAAAGTGCTGAGTTCTGGGCAACAGATTGATAAAAAAATCACTTGTTCTTTGCTTTCTCAAACTTTATTAAAAAACGTTTTTTGCTTGCAAAAGTCATAATCAAGATATTAGCAACTGATTGCTGCGAAGTGTTGCCATCTCAAAAGGCAAAGAAGAATCACATGACTTAGTATCTTTTTTTTTTTGCATTCTTTTTAGATTGTGCAAATGAATTAAAGCAGTTTCCGTTTAAAGATTCAGCATTTCAGTGCCTTAGGAAATGTAGATTGGGGGTGGAAATTAGCTGCATAGATCAAGAAGCTGTGATCTGACCTTCACTCTTTGTCTAGCTAGTTAGTGGCTGTCTAAATTAGTTTAGGAGTAAGACTGGAACTGTACCACCATAAAAAAAACTTGCCTATGTTGGTTGTTTGGTTTTTTTCTCCTTTTTTTTTCTTTTTTTTTTTAATATCTGAATTGAGTATTGCTTGAAGGTCATCAGAGAAGGATGAAGAAATTGGAAATATTTATAATGGAAATGTCAGGTTTGCCTAGGTTCCATTTTTAAAAACAACTTACAAGTAATACTCATCCAACTTTATGCATTTTAATTAGGGCTACTGAGAAGGCAGTTAAAATTTTTCCATCTTGGTTGGGAATCTCTAATTTATCTCAGTTCTTCTCCCAGTTTCTTCTTACAGTTTCTCATTACAGCTGACAATTTTTGGAATGGATTGAAGAATTCCTTATATTTTTATGGATTACTTAGTATCTTAGTTTTGTCTGCTTTACATAATGATGTGAAAATGGTTTGCAAGTTCAGAAACGTCACTAAATCACAGTAAGTAAAAAATGTATAAGAAATTGTAAAAACATGTTTTAAGTAGTTATTTTTACAGAGGGAAAAGGGTGAAAAATTGTGACATGATTTTCTACTGCAATGATGAAGAATTGACATGGAACATGCCAATATTGTATTATGAATACTTTCTTTTTAAGATTCTGGTCCAGAAATCCAGGCCTTGTTTAGTAAAACTGGAGTTAAATAGATGTCAAGGAATCAGCAAACATAACTACATCTAGATCACAAACTTTTCTAGATCAAAACATGGGCTATATCTTCAGAATCCTTGGAAATGAAAAGTTGCCATTTATTAAGACTTCTTTGCAATCCTTTAAAAGTCTGTAGTCCTTCAAAGGACTTGTATCCTTGGATACTTTCCACTTCCTTTTCATTTGCTATATACTGTTCTTCTGAACACCTCAAAGTACCTTATAAATAATGAATTAAGCTTTACAAAAAGTTCTATCTTGTATAGACAGTATTGCAACCCATTTGCCAGGAAGCAAAGAGAAACATAAAGAGAGTGAACACTGTAGCTACTGTTTAAAGAGGCAGGAAGAGAAAAAGAAACAATTAGGAATAGGGCCATGACCACAAGGCACAACAACTGACATTCTTTAGTTATCTTTTAGCAATTAAATAAGCATCATTAGCTCCTCCTCTGCTTCCCAAAAAACCCCTTAATGATAATATTTGCTATATACACATTCACAAATCCATCCATATTTTGATCTGCAAATGTATCTGTAAAAGTAATATTTAAACATTCATTTACAGTCTTAAGCACTGTGCTTGTCTGTCATGTTCATGTTGATTATTACCCACTAAAACCTGTGTCAGTATGTATCAGGTATGTCTGGGACTACACAAATATTTTCCTTATTAATTTTATGTTCCTAATGTTTTCTGAAGAGAGACCTGAAAATGCAGTATATGATCTGAGTGAATATAGTTGATCTGTTGGGTTTTTCGGTTTTCTTTTAAAGACTAAATCCCATAGCTTTTCTTTCAAGTGTTTTATGGACTGGAAGGTAACTTCTGTTTGCATGTTAAGGAATTTTAAAGTAACATTTCTTTCCTTTTTTTTTTTTTCCTTAATCCTATGGGACATCACTGACTGCTATTTAATTAGGAAAATATTTGAAATGTTTCTGGATAGTTCAGTGATTTCATTATGCATACAATAATTATTCCTAGATGATGGCAAATTTCTCTTGTTCCTATTTTTGATAAAATAGTGCTCCATAATAAGGTGGGGTTTTTTTTATTTTATATTGGAAGGCTTTATCCAAAACAGTTGGATTTTTTCACTGGAGGTATTGCAGGAGTCCTTGTTCAAATGGACTCTTGAAAACAAACCAGTATTGTGAACCTGCCTGTTCAATGAGTAATATATTAAGTCCTGCATTTTCCTGAAATTGGAGATTGTGATAATTCAGGCACCATCTCTGTTGTTTTGTTCTGTGACTTTTGTATTGCATAAGTAGTATTTAGTAGCACTCTTAAAGAGTTTTATTTGCATTTCAATCGAAGACAATGTTCTTTATCCTGGATGTTAACTACTTCTAATGTAACAGTGGGAACAAGAAAACACTTATCTTCATTTGGATTCCTCCTTACTGGTCCAAGAGACAAGGTATGAGGGTAGATGTAAACACTGATCCACTCCATGGATTATCTAACATTTGGTGTTTCTAAGCCCTGCTTTTGTTCCTTTGTATGCACGCTTATAACATATGCATTTCCATATCGAGTCCCTCTTGGAATTCAGCTTTGTGTTTGTCAGTTTAGACACTCAGCGAAGAATTAAATCCTCAGAGTGCTCAGCTACAAGTGAGTCGTGTGTGTCATTACAACAGGAGCCAACAAAACCTTTCCCATACTTTAATGTGTCACATTTATGAAAGGCAACTAAACAAATAAATCCAGTTAGTGTAGAAGCGCTGTAGGGTCTGATTTGGCACCGTGAGTGAGTCTTTGCCATTAAGTTTAAAAAGTGCAGGCACTAAGAATTAATCCCTCTGCAGACTCCTCTCAATCAGGATGTGCAAGCCACCGAGAAATAGCTTATAATGGTACCCCAATAAGGCTTTTTACTGATTATTTCAGCAGCATTAAAAGTTACCATTTTGAACAGATGAAATTGGGCCTATTTCTATTATAGTGACATTGGTCTTCCTCTTCTAAATCCTCCATTTCTATCCTAAGAGGTCAAAAGATATCAGTCTTTGACTTGTCACAGGTGCAGGGTTGTGTATTGGCATCTCTGGGCTTCAGGCCAGTGTAAATTTTGAAGTAGAGGGAAAAGTGTTTTTCAGGCAATCTGGTCAATAGGGTTGCTCTTCTGTTTGTTTTCTAATTGTATTAATTCTTGACTGTCTGATTTATTTACATGCCAGTTATTCATGGAGATTATTCTAAAAGACTTTAAGATAAAACAGGAAAGTGTGTGTGACAAAATTCAGTTTATCTTTTGATTTATAAATCAATACCAGAAACACATAGTTCATAAATTAATGTCTGTATGCACTGAACAGACTAAAAAAAAAAATTCAGTTTTGTTGCTCTCTTTCATTTATTTCCTGCATTGTCTGACCTATGCAAATAGTCTTTAAAAACTTGGGTTTGTTTCCTCACTGCATTACCTAAAGAAAGAGGGAGGATGCTAATATTGCCTATTCTTCTGCCAATGCATTGTCTCCCATGTCTATTTAGCTTTTACTAAATGTTTATTTGTTTTCCAAATTTGATTGCATCGAATAATTTATATGAATAAATAAAAATGTTCAAAGAAATATTGTTTCTTTTTGTGTGTGGGTATGTGTATATGTACTTTTGTTATGGGGGGTATCCAGGGCATTTTAATTTTGTCACTCTTTTTATTCAGTTCTGAGTAGTTATTGAAATACAGCAAGATTAAATTCTATCTAATTTCTGTCTAGATTATTTTTATGAAAATACCTGACTTTCAACCCTTACGTCTTACAATTGGAAAGAAAAAAAATCACGGATAACACGTATTTACAGAATTTTCAGGAAAGGAGGGTTGCAGGGTTGTGCCAGCCAGGAGAACAGTGCATATCACAACGGTGGAATTCCACATCAGCATAGTCCAACTTGCTCTTGTTTTAAAGAAACCTAGTATTGACTAGATAATTAACAGAGTTTAAAATGCTCGTCATTATCACAAATTGAATACATTTTCCTGGGCAAAAAGTTATTCTTTACTCTGAATATTCAGTCTCTAGAGTCTATTTCTGCTTAGATATCTACAATCTATAACAGATTTTCTGTCTGTCTCTTTTTTTTTTTTTTTTTTTTTTTTTTTTTTTTTTTTTTTTTTTTTCCCCAAAAGATTAATGAGTTGTTGGTTCAAGTGCTATGCAATAAAGGTTGTTGCCTTCTTTACACTTTTGGTCAAGCCCATAGCAAACTGTCTAAAACTAAATTTTCACAAATGTGCAGAGACAAGCTTTGTCATATTTTGGTAAATAGATCACTGTTTTCAGTGCCTTACATTGCAGTTTCCTTCCCACTAAAGTATAAAAAAAATAGTCCCAGAAGGCAGAGTCTCTTTATTATACTTGCATATATAATTAAATAATTTTTATGGCTCTGCTTCTAAAACATATTTTAGAATTGTTTTGATGTACTTTTTTCCCTTGAGAGAAGCATAGTATTTTATGATCACATATATTGTCATCATTGGTTTTAAATTGGTGCAGGAACAAGACATTTATTCCCATTTCATATGGGGTCAAGAGATATTTAGGATATTAGGAAAAATACATGTTAAGTAAGTTCTGATTTTTGGTATTGGAATGATCTGAAATCCAAAACTGTTTTCTGCTTCCCATAAATCAAAACATTCATAACTGTCTCTTAACTTCAATTTTCACTTTTGTCTTCCTGAAAAAAATAACTTCCCTGCAACTTTTTTTTTGTGAAATGACCAGAAAGAATTGGTTACTACCACCTGTTCATTATCCATTTCCTTCTCAAAACCTCTAGATTTTTTGTCAGATACACATTTCTACTCTGCTTTTGGTAGTATTTTAATATGAAAAAAAGATATTCCTTTCTCTTATTTAACAAACATAGTAAATACTTGATAGGTTGCATTATAGCAGGGGAGAGTGGAGAAATGATCCTCCCCTGTAGCTGGCTTTAATGTGAATTATTCTCATTTCACATATCAGTATAAGGAAATTAATAGTCCTTTTTTCTCTGCTGAAACCAGTGTCTTGTTGGATTCTAAATGGCTTGGGCTGGTGCACAATGTTCACAGACAATTATCACCCTCTCTTTCCTTTCAAAACAGAAGTAATTCACCTCAAAATAACACAGCAGTAGAAGGACGATTTGCCTGAGGCCCATAGAAAGAAAAAAAATGAAATATTACTTAAAATATACAGTTGCATTCATGTTGTGCCCCTCTGTTTCTGTTATTCAGCCATGTAGCCTGAATTTAGCTTGCTTAATACTATCATAGTTTACATTTAATTTGGTGCACATGTTGCCAAACTACAACTACTCTCAGATTTCCCTGTGAGCTCAAAATTCATAGGTTTGATTTAGATATCTCCTGGTTACATTGCAGAATTCCGCTTGCTCCCTTGGGGTCATTCAAGGGAAAAATTCAGTCCGCGCGGAAGGTGATCAGCATTCAGCCCGCATTTCTACCTTACAGTTTCCAATAACACCCTGAGGCTTTATCCACTCCTTAATCTTCCGGCTCCTCCTCTCAGGACATTTCATTGCAGAGCCTGAGCTGGTGTTCCCCTGCGCGCATTACATACCGCGCTGTGCTCAAGCTTTGGGCTGTGTCAAGGGCGGCTGAAATATCCCAGCTGTCCATCCGAGATACCCGACAAGCGTGAGGGAAACCCCTGTGAGTGACACCAGAGCCAGTGAAGCTTTTCTCAGCTTCTTTAAGACAGGTGAAGAAGTGCACGGCAGGAGCACCACGGCTTGCTGGTGGCTCCTAATTAGCGCTCTTGCACTGAGACCGCAGTACATCAACTAGACAGGGTTGGTGAGTGGCCAAAAGATCCCTGTAGCTTATTTTTCCCTCATTCACTTCCCATTGCTTTTCTCACTCGCGTCTGGGACCCCTCCGTTTTTTTTTTCCTTTTTTTTTTTTATTTTATTTTTCTCTTGGATTTATTAATGAGAGACTTGTTTGAAGTCCTGCGACCCTGAGCCATAATTTCTCCCGATGTCAGCCGTGCTTTGTGCCTGTCATCGGGCATTTAGCCTGACCACAGGTCAAGATTTGCTGTCCGGGAAAGAGCACTACTCAAACGGTAGGATCAGCGCTCCATTCGCCTCTTATCCATTTGAAAACCTTAAAGACAGGCATAAAACAGAAGACATCAGACAGAAATATCGTGGTTTATGTGTAATTTTGTTTGTATAATTCCACATTACAATTTTTTATGCATGTTTCTGCACGCGTGTCCACAGGTGTGCACCGCAGGTATTTCTGTCCCCTCAGGCAAGAAAACCTACCAGCTCAAGAACCCATTAAGTCTCACAAACCCATTAAATCACTATCCTCCGCTTGAGCGGTGGAACCTGATGATCCGTTGCACCTTTGAGGACGTGTTTTTGGGTGTGTCTACATAGTGCTGGATAGGGTTAGGCAAGGACAAGGTGGGCTGCCACAGCAGCTTCCTGCGAACTTTGAGGGGCCACCTCCTGCAGGGACAGGTTGTTCCCTCCTCTCAGCAGCTCTCACTCAGTGCCGTGTGTGACTTGCTTGTAGTGACCAGTGTGTCCTCTGTCCGCTTGTCCTGCTTTGGCTGAAGCAGTAATCTTGCACAGGATCCACCTCCCAGAGCCTGGTCGTTCCACATGGAGTCATTCCTTACCTCATTTAATATGTTTTGCCGTTAATTTAATTTTTTTTTTCCTTTTTCTTTTTCTATCAATAAGCAGTTGTTGAGAGAACACCTAATCTAGAGCCTCCAGTAGTTACTGCTTATCAAGTACAAGCCTTCTGGCTGTGTGAAGGATTCACCTCCCAGTCCTTGTCTCAGAAGGAAACTCAAGTTCTTTTATTCCTTAAATTACCATAATTGTGTGTCTTGCAGTTGCAGTATTTTCATGCTAATGTTGTAATTTTCTCCTTTCTTTTTTTTTTTTTCTT
>VWZG01008543.1:1932767-2037784 GCA_013396735.1 Grallaria varia
TTTTGGTTTGCTGAATAGGTTTCAAGGCCCTTTGAAGTATTTCCTGTTAAACAAGCTGGGAGTGGTTTTGTTGGGTTTTTTTTCTTCCTTGGGTTGGTTGGGTGTTTTTTTTTCCTCCAGGTGCTAATATCAGGTGGCAGCTGAACCAGCTTTGGTGAGAAATCTTTGTTCCGGTGTCACATTCAATGGGTTGTTAGCGGAAGCCTGGTGTTTAAATGACCATTAAGTGATAAGAATCTGAAGAAAAGTCTTTCCAGTTCATAAGGTTTGAGAAAAGCCAGTTTTTCAACATCCATGATTAACGCAAGTATACCTTTCCGTTTTATTAACTTTTTTGAGTTAATTCCTTTAGAGCGCTTTACTGGAAATGTGTAAGATTTAGTCTCTTGCATGAATACTTGCCTCGTAAAAAAGAAGTAATGATGTCGAATTAATCTGTTTTGTTGAAAAGAAAAAAAAAAAAAGGTAGAAAAATACTGTGCTGTTTTCAGACTTGGCCCAGGTACAGCAGAAATATTTTCTTTTACTATCCAACTGCTCAGAGGGATTATTTAACTCAAATTCACCAGTGCTAAAATATCTTATAATAATTCATTGCATAATAGGATTACCTTAAGAGAGAGCTAGATGGCACAGTTGGTCAATAGAGTATGTTACGTTTTTGGAGGTTTAGGCTTAAATCTGACCCTGGGACACAAATGTATCATGTTTGTTGGTCTAAGTATAAGTCCAAGTGGATGTTTGTTTATATTGCATGCAATCTGGCATTACTTCATGCAGCTGGCAAACTGTTCAGTGAAGACCTGAGACTCAGCTAGCAGTTTTGGACAGAGGAACATTGGCACAGCCATTTGGAGAACCTGATTTAGCACATCCCAACTGTTCTTGGTTTTAGCCAATGGGGGTAGTTTTTCATTTCCCTGACTGCTAAGATTTATCAAATCCACATAATAATTTAGTAGAGAATGAAGAACAACAGTACCACTGGAACTCATCTTACCTACTGTGTCTAGTTGCTATTCCTAATTATACTCAGGATAGAAAAACTGGCTTACATAAGATTCTGTAATAAAACCCTGTGTTGCAATATTCAAGTAGCTTAGGTATCTCTCAGAATCAGGAAATATGAAAGAATAAACTTGTGATAACAATAATCAGTTCTGAGGTTTTAGGACATGCTCTATATTTACAGTAATCAGATGAAAGATCTCTGACTTTGTGTTAGATATTGTCTAATTATATTTCACTTATCTGTTAGTAGTTAATTTAGTAGCTATTTCTGAATTAAGTTATGTGTATATTAAAATAAGGTATATCATCTAGAACAAGACTATCGCATACCTTAAGAGAATGGTTGTGATTATGATTATTATTAAATAATGATATCAACTTTTCTTCTACTGAAATACAAAATATCTTCATTTTTCCCTGTTGCCATACAAATGAAAATTTCTGTGTGGTAAAAGAATTCATACAACAAAATTTTAGTGTTTTATTCTGACATTGTGCTGTGTCTTCTATGGGCTGATGTGGGAGCACTGTTTTTTAAGACATGTAGATTTAAAGTCAAACTGTCTAAAAATGTTATATGTTTGTGTTACGCAAGTTAAAATTTCTTATCTTTCATTTCTAAAACAAAGATTGAGTTATTTCCTATAAGAAGGAATTCTAGTTTGTACGTCCTTCCCAAAGGATTAATGACTTATTCACAATACGTAAGTTATGCATCAGCTTTCCCTGTGGCTTCAGTTTGCTTTGCCTTCCATATGCTGGCTTCGATAGAAATGTGACATTAAGTACTTATAACGTTTCTACAATGGACATCTTTCTAAATTCTTCACATGATCTCCGGTAGGAAGTCCATGTTTCCATAAAGTTTTTTGGGGGCAAGATTCTCTGCCTTGTGATATGTGGGTGAGATGATAGAGCTCTCTATCTTAAAAAGAAAAAAAAAATGAAATATTGAAATATAGTGTATGATGATGGGCAAGCCACAGGTATGCCATATTTATTGGAAAAATCCAAGATTGCAACTTTATAAAAAATTGAAAATTCAAGCAATAAGTTCTGGAGTATCATTAACATTCACAAATTCCATCACAACTTCAGCTACTAATAGCTATGAATAAAGCTATTAATTGCATAGAAAATGTGGTGTATTTCACATACCTTTAGATATAAAAGGTGGTGTAGATTCTCTGTTGTTGAGGAAGCCTCAAGTATATATGATCAAAAATATAGAATGTCATGCATTGTATCTGATCATATTTTTACTCTAACCTAATGAAGTGTATCTTGTAATGGTCTTAATTACTGTGAATACAGAACTTGCTACCTATGCCCGTGTGTCATTCAGACTTACTGATGACCATGGAAATCTTGAACTTCTGTAATATTGGTTAGAGTAAACTTATAAAGCAGCGTGCTGTATGAGAAGGACCCAAAAAAGGTAATTTTAAATTTGTCAGCATTAACAAAGGAAACACCATAAAATTGAGCAGATTGAATTATTCCTTCTTTCAGGACAGCTTCAAGTGAATTGAATTTTCTAATGATTTCTGAACTTGATTTGAATGGAATCAGACATATTCTTGCCATTAGGCTTTTAGAACTAGACCAAAAAAGGTTTTTTTTAAAAAAACTAGGCCAAATATTTCAGGAGAAAAGATGTTAACTCAACAATACTGCCCTCTTTTACAACCTCATAAGGGGAAAAAATCCTGTAGACAAATGGGACATTTGCTATAATAACTACAAAAGCATTTACCTTACAAAATGGCTGTGCAAAATTACAATTCCATTATCACCTGATGATTTACTTATTAATTTTTCAGAAGATAAAGTAGTCTTTGAAAATACACTTAAATCTAGATGACATAAAATACAAATTAAAAATGAAAATATTACTGAAATGGGATTAAAAAAGGTCTAGTACCACTGGTTTCAGTTCAAGTAATAGAAAAAACCCCAACCTTATTCCTGAATATTATTCCCATAATGTTTTGGACAACTTTCTTATTGGGGTTTTAAGAGAAATGCAAGGGGATATAAGCACTCGTTCAGAGCTATCCTTCACCAAAATCAGGCTGGAAACAGTCACCTGTAGCATTTTATGCTAACATTGTATGTCCTTCCCAAAGGATTAATGTGCATTCTCTGCACAGACATGCATGTTTCTGATTTCATTTTTTACTCCCCCTCTGAGAAACTTTGAGAGGTGGTTAAAAACTGTTTTTCTTTATCTGTTTATAGTACCTCTTGTATATGAATTCCTGGCCAAATGGATTATTCTGACCACCGCTGAATTGAAAACATATATAAGAAAAATCTTCAGGCTTGGAAAATGCTACGTATCTGCTACAAAACTCCAAATCATAAAAGCACTATTAATACTCTAAATTTTAACAGGCAAAATCTCAAAATATGTTTTGGAAAACAGCTTCTTTGTTACTTTAGGTTGTACCAGAATCAGTGAAGCACAACCAGATCTGTGTTGTTTTTGTTGCCTGGATGCCTATAAAGCAATGGTACAGCTTTAGGTAGCCACAGAAATCCTATGATTTTCTGTAGCATGGAAATTCTCCCAGGGTGTCTGGAAAAGTACAAAAACAGGAAAAAAAGAAAAGTGCTCCTCAAAACTTTGAGCATTTGATTTCAGCTGACAGCTACAGAAACAGAAAAATATGCAACTCCCCTCCCTGTGGCTTTTGTATTAATGTATGAAAATCTATGAATATTTGGGCTTTGACTTATAGCAATCATAGTTTTTTTGTACTGCTGTCTTTGAGCTTTTGCTGAAATACATGTGTATTTAGTATTCTCCCAGCGTTTTTTTTTTTCATGTGTACCAATGAAGCACCTACCACTGTATGTGCAACAAAGAAACATTGAAAAAATTTTGGTTTTATCTTTTTTTTTTTTCTTTCCTTCACTAAAAAGTAATATTTAATGCTGTAGCTGTCATATGATCATCTAGGAGATTGTCATAACTCAGGTTATGTTCTATTGATCCTATAGAGTTTATGCATAGGCAAAGTAAAATAGCAATGATTAAAAATGGCTCAGATACCAAGCAGCTTGCAGGAACAGCAGTTGTGGAGATTTTTAGAAAATGTAGTCTGTAATTACTGTAAATTTACTTTTTCTGATTCTGAATTTTGACTCCTTGTTATGGTTTTGCAAAATAACCCATAGCTATTAACTGATCAGTGGCTTACGTAGAAAGGGTCTCTATTGGGAACATGAGAAAATAAGGACACTGTGTTGATCAGAGATGGCATGTTTGTGAGGCATCTTCGTGTGGCAGAGAGCCTGTACTGCATTAGGAAATGCCGATAGACAGACTACGGCATTCCTCCATCCCCACGAAGCCTGAAGGAGTGTCAGGGCTTGCCATATGGCTCTCCATGTGCACCACTTTTGTCAAGTTCACTCTTCTCTCTCAGATTTTTACCCCTTTTGTTTTCTTGACTTTTTTTTTTTTTTTTTTTTAATTTTATTTTATTTTTCCCTACTACCACCAGTCCTTTCATCCTTTCTTCTTTTGGAACAGAAATCTTCATTTTAGCTGGGGATGCTTTTCTCCCTTCTGCTTTTGCCTGCCCAAAGATGCTAATAACAGCTCCTTCTTAGGCTGATGAGTAGTCTCTATAGCAATCAGGCAGCAGAAGCACTCCACACTAAAAAAAAAAAAAAAGGCAAATCTTGGTAGCAGCCTCCAAGTTTTTCCTTTTTCTGCAGCAGTTGCCACCTGCTTTCACCTCTGCACAGTTCTGTAAATGTGCTGATATTCATCTAACGGAATGGACCAAGAAGAGGGAAACAGCAGCATATGGTTCACTTTCCTAAAGTACTAAACTGAATTAAAAATTTGTTTATTTTACCACATTTTATGAAACTAATGAAGCATCTGAAATGTACATAAGTATTCTGTTGATCAGTGTAGCTAAAATGTCTGGTCAAAGTGATATAAATAAGAAGGTTGACTGCTGTCATGTTAAACACAGAATACTGGAATAGTGAATAAGGTGCTACCCTATGTATTTTGGGTGAAAATGCAATAAATATTCTAATTAATAAGGGAACAAATTCTCAGATTGAGAGAAGACAGAAATGCTCAATTTTCTATGTATGAATGTGTATATAATATTACAGAGAAAGAGTGAATAAGTAGAGTTTGTTTTTTATTGCAAAGACAAGGTTTAGGTACTGTATGCTGTGCAGGAAAATCAAATAAGACATTCTGTCAGAAAGATAAAAAATAAATAGCATTAGTTCTCTAGGCTGATTCTTAGCTATCAAAAATATGTCCAGTCTAACATAGATGGCATTTAGTTATAGCACAGATGAATATTTATTAATATTCTTCAGAGACTGAAGGCTTTTGTTTTACTAGACACTTGAAGACATGATATTCAAAACGTTCCTTTGTTTGGCATCAAGAAGTATTATGATCATTTTGCCAAACAGCACACAAACAAAGCTATCAGGGGATGTACTGCACTGACAGGCTTTGAGTTAGAAGATTAGTTTTGAATGAACAAAACTTCAAGTAATTTGCAAGGTCTTTCACTCAAATGTAGGACAGATGTTTTATAAATAGTGTAATACATAACCTTTATAAGTGGCTTTAAAGATTTTCAATAAGGTCAAAGGAAAACCTATTTTGGGGGCAATTGGCAGGTGACAACAAGTAAAGTATAAATTAAATCTTGGGATTTAAGTTTTTCAAGACAAAAACAAGTGTGGTTTGGATTTGGTAATGAATGGACAGTCCACAGTGAGGCAGTTGAATTAAAAAGCAGCAAGTGTGCATTTTCGTAAGCGAGAGTGCAACTTCAGTTGTTCCTTCACAGTGTCTTTTTTGAACTTGTCAAGGGATGCCAGAATTTGTCATTTAAGAATGGATACCTACGCTGGCATCATCCACTTGTGGGAATGTGGGGGACCCTCTGTATAAAGATACCAGAATAATTTATGTCATCTTTTGTAGGAATGACTCATCCATATGAAGATTATTCTGTTTGCATCCTACACTGGGAGGGCCATTGGCAGTACAGAAGCTCACGTTCATTCGATGCAGTTCTTCAGGCGCAAGAGAGGTACTGAGTGAAGCAGGCTTTTGTCAGGCTCCAAGGTATGAGACATTACCAAACAATGCAGGTGATGCTACTTGGCGCGCATCAGCCTGGTAAAGTGAGGTGACTTTCCAAGAGCAGAGAAGGTCTCCGAGTGCGCTGATTGTGCGGCTCAGAGTGCAGAGAGCGCTCCCTTCTGACTGCTTTATCCCACTGTGGATTCCAAGCGCAGACTGTGGGTCAGCAAAGAGTCTGAGCTCCGGATAAACAATCTGTATTGCTCGGTTTGAAAGCACACAGCTGTAGTCTCTGTTGAATCAGAGCTTTCTGAGGCCACTATGGAAAATTGACCGGCTTTGCAAGCCAATGCAGAAGAGTGGTGTTATGTATGCAGTGTTAAAAGCAACATTGACCAAACAATGGAATAAAAGGTTCTCAAAAAATGCTAGCAGGGCATGAAAGGGAGGGAATATACAGTAGGAAGTAAAAAATGGTTTCTTTAAGTCAGATGGATTGTGCACCGGAGTCGCAGCATTCATTTAATGGGAAAATAACTTTCTGTTTGATAAAAATGCAAAGAATAGCTTGAAAGCATGAGCCGGATAGTGAGTGATGTACTTTGTCAGGCTTCAGCTGAAAGGCTGAAAACTGCAACTTTTGTATATTTTAATAACCCATTCATTTCCATGCTGCATTCATTTAGCTACCAAATGATGGCACCTAAAAATGTACGTCACTGGTTCTAATTCAGCAGCAGCTAGAGGCAAAAAGAGGGCTGATTGCAATACAAAGGGAGTAACTTTTTGTTGTCGCACGGGAGATAGAAAAATTGGCAATTGAAAAGAAAGACCACTGATTTTTTTCTTTAGTTCAGTAGGAAAAAAGGTCCAAGTTCTCTGTAGGATGAAGGTTGCCGTTCTGTTCCTATAAACACATAAGCAAAAAAGGTAACGTCCCAGTATATTAAGTCAAGTCTGTATGAATAAACTAATAATACTACTTTTAACACATGTATGTGTAAGCCCTACTGATTAAGGCTACAGTTTGGAATTCAAAGTCAGCAGATCTGGAGACACATCCTTAGTATTTGTTTCATTCCATGCTTTGTGATTAATATTCAGTAATATTTCTTATGGAAACTGCTTACCTCTTGTCACCCTTTGTAATACCCGTTGTTTACAAGCTATTAGAGGAGCTATTAAGAGCTGCTCTTGTGTGTCCATGATCCAAAGCTACAGTTATCTGTGTGTATAGATTATTTGTCTAGCTGGGCACTTGCAGGGCCACTACAAAATACAGAGTGAGATAGGCAGGTGGTTGAAGGATTACTCTCTTAATTTATTGCAAAATCATGCTGCTTCATATTTTGATCTGCTTAGTTTAATAATCTGTCTCTGGATATAACTATCTTTAGAAGCTTCAGAGGAAAGCCAGAAAGTCTATAATATGCCACACTTATATTTCCCACCATAATCTTTATTGATCTTCAATTATTATCACATTTAATAGTGTTTGGTTCAGGCTGTGGCTTCCAAGCTTGTTTGTTGTGGTCCTTTTGTCTCCTGTGTTTCTACTTGGAACTAGAAATATAAAACAGTGAAGAAGTAGCAGAATTTGGGATCTAATGTTTTTGGTTCTCAGTTTGAAATTGTAAGACTTCTAGAATGATTTGCTGTCATTAATTGTTGCTGTCTAATATACAGTGTTGCTGAATATGCAAAATTCTCCTGTTTTAATAATGTCCTTCAGCAGTAAATTTTATCTGGGGGAAAAAAAAACCCAACCCAGAAACAAAAAACCCCCTCAAACTGAAAAACACAAACTCCCCGGATTATAAATTTTAAACTGGTGTTCATTTTATCAGAATGCATTCCTGAATTGGAAATGAGGAAAAAGAGAAACTTCCAGTCTTCTCACTTTGTTCTAGTCAGCATTAATGCTTGTTTTTATTTTGCATTCATGTCTTTTTCTTTTCTTGAAGCGAATGAGATGCATCACTAGATATTAAATGGAGAAGTTTTTGTGCCTTTTTATATTTCTCTCATTCTTCTTTGACTTCCTATGCTTTCTCTTCTTCACACCTCCTCGTTAACACTCGTAAAGCTTTTGACGGTTGCATTGGGCAACTTGATACTTCTGTGTTAGGGACTAACACATGACTTTACTTTGGGGCATAGCAACTGATATTTTCTCTGTTCAGAAGCTGCCCTGAAGATTAATTGATGTGAGTCAGTCTGAAGCTAGTACTTTTCCAGATTTTTGAATAAATCTACAAATTTCTTGTGGGCATTTTTGACTCACAAAATCCACCAGTACTAGGACTGGTTGTTGTCATCCACCGTCTAATTACATGGTTGTATACGTGGTTCTTCTGGTTTTTTTGCTCCAGTATATTTTAAATAATTTTTTATAAAATGGAAGTTCTTTGAGGGACAGCCTGTTCGCTCGGACATTTGGGACAGCCTTTGGACAAGTAAAAGATTACCTTTTATACCGAGGCCAAAGAAGCCAAGACCAGGACTCATGTCAGTATCCCACCTACAGGACTTGTATAGAGTGAGGGACAGGAAAGGGAATGGAAAGATGTAACTTAGAGAAGGCTGTCACCTGAATATTGCTTCATTACTTGCTATAAATTTTGAATTTCTTCTAGAAACAAAATTAAATCACCTATTGTAACCCTTCTTAATGTTTGTTTTCATTTAAAAATATTTTAATTTGGCATAATTGTCAGCTCATTTTTCAACCAAGTTATTAACCAATGTATGTTTTATCAGTGCATTCCGGATTAATGCAAAGTGCCTGATTTTTCAGGCACAAGTGTTCCTGTATGAGTATACTTTAAAACAAGCTAGGAACTCTTAAGGAGTTTAACGCAAGTCATATATTTTGTTGTTACTTCATGATAAAATTAGTCAGATGATCAATATAGGGGAGATAACTGCATGTTTTTTTGCTATGTCACACTCACATGGAAAAATATGGTGTGCCATAAAAATTGTTCAGACACGTCTGCAATATTTTCTATATAACAAGAAAACAAATGAATGGTTTCAAGTACAGTTGAAAGAACAGGCTTGGTGTTGTGTTGCTTTATGATCTGTGCTCAGAGTGTGTGTAATACACTCTTGACCTTTCAAGGAACGGCTTTCTTCTTTCAAATGTAGTTTCTTTTTTATGAGTCTTAGATATCTATGGGTCGAGGAGGAGAGCAATAGTGTTGTAGTAAATTGACCAGCATACAATGCCACTGTCTCTGCAATTGAATCAGAGTGGTTCAACATATGCCCTCTACTAAAATAAGACTGTGTTTTCCTTCAAGTTATAGGAAGCTGGATTTCCACAGGTAGAAGTTTCAGTTCTGTCTGTTCTTTTTCCAAGTGTATATCATGATACCAATGAATATTAAAGCATGCAAATAATCAGCTTTTTTGGACCACTTGTTCTGTTTGTAAAGCAGACTCCCATGAAAAGCAGTTTCTCCATGGATGCAAAAAGAACAAAATGCAAGATTGGTAACATTTGTCTGTGTTTTCTTTACTTGATTTTCTAGAAAAGTGGAACAATTTTGGTTATAGAAATGAGAGACAGTGAGGATCATGCAGCTGACTTTAATAATGTAATAGCTGACAGTCTTCAGAGAGAAGGGAGTGTCTCAACCCTGGTATATACTGATGCTACCTTGGCATCTGTGGCTCATTGGTGAGTGAGTATTAACAATCAGATACTGTTTCAGTGTTTTGTTTGTCAATCTGTGGAGTAGGCTAAGTGGTAATTTGGAAAAAACCCCTCAAAGTAGTTGTTCCTTGACTGTACAAGTTAAGAATTTGAGGGAACTTTTGAATAAGAACTGGAGGAAGCAGTTGTTCTGTTAGTAAAAAACATCTATTGGAGTTGCAAGCTTCCTTTTCTTTTTCCTTATTCAGCAGGACTGAAAGACTTTTGTTTGTGGTGTTGAATTACTTTAAGTGATGGAAAATAGTTTCCTTTAGGTAAACATTGGCAAAGTTAGTCAGATAAGCATTTGTTATTTGCTTTCCTTGCATGATTTGTAAAAGGAAGTTTGAGAGTTTTTATGTGTGTGATGCCTTGTTTCCCTTAAACACCCATGAAGTTGCAAATGAGAATATTGATTGTGATATTGATCAGCTCAGTGATGGTGATGAGACATCACTATATTAATTGCAGGGTCCTAAACTTACTGAGTAATTCTTCATTCCTCTCTCTCCTTTTCCTTCTTTCTCATAGCTAAATGATATAGATGACTAAAAGAGTATTGTATTTTGTGGTCTTCTTATCCAGGTGTAATCATAGTACTAAGGACAAGTGAGAAATTGTGAATCCTCATCCAGTAGCCATTTCAGTGAGAAGGTTTTTTTTTGTTTTCTTTCCTTCTACCTCCCATCCGTTTCAAATGTATTTTCTTCATAGCCAATGAAAGGCAAGGAAGCAGAGAGCAAGAGGAAACAATAGTTATGCTTCC
The DNA here is from genome assembly GCA_013396735.1 of Grallaria varia. Lineage (NCBI taxonomy): Eukaryota > Metazoa > Chordata > Aves > Passeriformes > Formicariidae > Grallaria > Grallaria varia. Next base: position 1,943,328 of record VWZG01008543.1, read on the forward strand.
CTGATTCTCTGTACTTTTTTCAAATATTTTTAATTATTATTATTGTATGTGTTGTATAAAAATGACTAGTCCCTATGTGTTTATAATACCAACTTTTTATTAGGTAAAGAGGCCACTGTTTCAAAAGGCATGTGAATGTGACACTTGGGTCATGGTTTAGTGGTGAACACGGTGGTGATAGGTTAAGGGTTGGACTGTATGAGCTTAGAGGTATTTTCCAAACTTGACAAATCTATTTTTCTATGATTTAGGTGATAAAGCTAACACCAAGGGAAGTGTAACATCAATATTACTGAGACCAACCCAGAAAACACCTTTCTCTTAATGTAATTGCTGCTCGTGTAGCATCAGATACATTGGGGCCATTGCCAGTATAGAAACATCACTCTAACAGACAGAAATAGCATCCAAAATGTTTTTTGTGTCCCTACCCTAAGGCTTTCTTTACCCACAAACATAACCACTGTAACTGATATAATTTATGGGGTCTGTGTGTCTGCACATCTGTATCCTGTCCAGTTGGGGTACACATACATAGACATTTCATAAATTTAAACCTCTACATCCCATACAGGAAGACCTATAAACTGCATTGTTACAACTACCATTGCAAAGCTTAACTGAATTTGCATTAGCAGCTGTGTTAGCACAGTTATTTTAGACAATGGATGTATTCTGTATACAGTTTTAAGTGACAAAAAATTACATAGGGTTGTGCAGGTCAGTACAGTACAGAATATAGAAACATTTTCCTACTTATATAAGCTGAATTCCAGGTCTTCCTTTCTGTCTTTCTGGGAGGCTTTGCCCCCCTGAGTGTGCTTATGCCAAGCCATGTCCCTCTGCATGTCATGGAGTAGTTTAATAGGCTGGCATTCAGAAGAAAGGGAGGGAAAAAGCTTCTATTCATGAAAATGGAATAAATGGCTGAATTAAAAATGGAAGCTGTCAGAAGGTAAGAAAGTTATCTTCTGAAACATTTCACAATCTCATCTAGAAATACACTGTTCTCTGAATGTCACTTTCATTTTGGCCTTTTCAATGGCTCCCATACTTGAAAAAAATTCTGAATTCGTATCACGTCAGAGGACTGTTTCTCACTGTTTACTTTTACATTCACAGTCCCAGCGTGTCCAGCCGAATCATTCAAATTTGTGTTGAAGCCTACTGGATAAGTGACAGGAAGTTTATGAGCCTAGGGGAGACTTGTACGAGCAATGCATAGGCAGTATGTGCAGCTCACTGTACCTTCAGGTCACATTATTTATTGATTTTATTTTAAAAGTTGTTCCATAGAAATAACCTTACAAAAGTACACAACAGATTTTTCTTAGGGCTTGAATGGACATCAGTACGATACAAATAAAATGATACAAGAATGTTGTGTCTTCACACTGCAAAGTTATCAGTATCAACAAACCTTTTTAAAGAAACTTAAGTGTCTCAGCTTTTGAAAACCAAATAGTGGATGAATTACTGTTTTTACTCCTACTTAGCGGAAAGACGGAATACCATCACAGTGAAAAACACCTGAGTAGATAGAAAGCTAAAATTAGTTTAGTTTTTTACTATTAGACCAAGTGTTGTTCTTTTTATAATCATTTTCATCTTTTTAAAGTTGTAAGTACTCTGTGAAAAGTAGAGAAACACTGAGCATAGGTGTTAGCTTCCAGAAGCACTGAGATCTCTGATGGGTAGTCGCTCTTGAATCTTGTTGCAGCCACTTAGAAAATGTCATTTCCAACCTTTCATCCTCATCCTTTGTGGAAGGTGCCTTCTGTGTGGTAATGGCGACAGAAGTGGATGCTTGTCTCTACTTTTACTGCTCTTTCTTGTGGCTTGATAGAGACACTGGGCTTTGAACTGCAATGGCTGAAGCACAAAATGGTCCATTTTACCAACTCTGGCAGGGATGAAAATTAAGAAGTTGGAGGAGTAGTAGTTTTTGAATCCTAAAGGTTGTGGGCTTCAGGGATAAGCATCAAAACCCCTGAGTATCACAAACTATAAAAATAATGAATTCTTCGATTTGGAGTTGACAGCTTCATTGGTTCCTGACATGATGTGAGGCGGGCTAAAGGGTAGAGCCATCTCCCCCAGTCGTAGGTTTAGGTTGATAGGAAGAGTATAACCAGTAACTAAAAGAAAGTTCCTTGAGCTGCATCCTTGATATTCTCTAGGAATCCATATAGTGGAGTTTGTGCCGTCTTAGATTTGAAGTGGTGAAGAATTAATAAAGAAATTCCATTTGCCCTCATGTCAGTTCAGAGAGAAGTAATCTGAATCAAGACTTTGGTCTTTCACATGCAAATCTTCTGTGCTAACCCAACACTTTTTTGCAAATGAGTGCCATACTAATACTTCTAAGTGTTAATGTAACACTGGTATGCCCTACTATAAATTCTGTTCTTGTGTGGCTATCCAGTGTTTCTTTTACTGTGAATTGTGAAATGTTCAGGTTTGGATCTGATGCGGAATGGAATTTTACTTGTTTTTCTTTGGCATTTTTATAATTTTCTTGTATCGGGAAAGGAAAAAAAAAGAAAAAAGGACACGGAATGAATATTTCCTGCTTACCACCTAAAAAAGTATGGAGCCGTCCATGGTATTGCTGCCCAACATGTGATGAGGTAGTCTTAGAACAGAGGAAAATTCTCATTTGAATCCATTCTTAGTAAGCTGCATACATTATACATTCAAATATATGTATATACATGAACATATAATTGAGATGGATGTACAGGGGGTATACGTTGAGAAAGAGCCAGAAAAAGAGATTAAGGTTAAATGTGCATTTAAAAGTAGGGTTTTAAAAAAGCTTGCCTTTCTTACATTCAAATTCAGATGTTTTGAGAAGTTAAATAGGATTCAGTTGTTTGAGGATTACTTTGTGTATGACTTGGATTTAAATCACAGAGTATTTCAGCTACTCCGTTCAAGGCAGCTGCTGTTAAAGGATTTATATATGATATTGCTTCCAGGGTGTTGGTATAGCAGGTCGTCTTCTAGCTGTATTTGAAATGGAATGTAGATTTTATCTTGTCCTTGTCTAATATGTTTTTGGTTTTTTTTTTTTTTTGAGCAATCTTGCTCTGCTGCTTAAGGATATTAACTGATTTAAAATTATTGGCATTGTTTAGAGGATTTTAAATAGAGGAACTCAGAGTTAAAATGTGAAACCAGACTTTCTATTTAACTGTACAAGTGTAAAAATAAAGTCTCTAGAGTGAAAGAAGTACTTAGAATCATGCATTCAGCAATTCAGATCCTAAAGAAACCCACAGATGATACTTCAGTGAGGGAGATAAGATTGTTTTGAATTATCATTATGTAGCATTTTCCCCACAGGATGAAAAGAACATAGAGTATTTATGAAGAGAGAAAAAAAAAAAAAAGATAAGATTTTGGTAAGCTTTTTAAGCAAAGTCAAAAGAAACTGAAATATGCCTACAGTATTTCACCCACAAACAGATGGCCAAACATAACAAATCAATAGTATGTAAATAGCAGCGTTAAGAAGATCTGTTGCAATGCATGAAAAATGACTGGTTTCTTGGCTGCTGCCTTCATACAGACTAAACCTTCACAGAGAAGAGAAGAATATGTGTCTTTTTTTCCCGCAGAGACAGATGTAGTGGCTCATCTTCATTTAAAAGTCTTTTTTTTTTTTTAAAAAAAGCACAATGTAGAACGAACAGATGCCCTTTAGCACTTGTGAAGGTGGCACTAAGAAATACGCAGCTCTGGAAGAGGCAGAAGCAGCAAAAGGAAATGCTGTTCGGTTTTCGTGAGGCCAGTGAGTCCCCTGCACCTACACAAGTCTATAACAGAGAACTTTTTGCTGGAAACTCTTGAAAAATTGAGCAGAGTTGTTACAGCAGGCAGACTGCGAAATAGTGAACTGCTGGTTCTGTGGCACACAATCATCAGAGCACTGGTACAAAAGTGTGTCTGCCTGTTTAAACTCACAAGAAAAGCAATAATCCAGATTTCATTGCCACTCCTGAAAGTACAATTTATTCACTACTGTCAAGAGTATTATTTCAGGTGTGTTGTGAATTTTGCTGCTAAAGTATGCTAAGGGTGTTTGCTCATTCAGATTGCAATAATGGGAGATTTCATTTTAATTTTAAGAAAGGATTGTGCAAGTGACTTTAACTTGTGACCTCAGGCGATTGGTTTAAAACTTCCCTCTGACAATGACTTCTCTTCTATGGAATGTGAATGATGATGTTTTACTTCCCCACTCCAGTAAAACATTTTGAGTTCCTTGGATTAGGAACTTTTGTCTGGCCTCGCTCTGTAAAGCACTATGCAAAGCAGAAGTCAAACATTACAAAATATGAAAATGGGCAGACCTCCCAGTTTTAAATTTAGATTCTTCTAATTATTTTTTTAGAAGAATCAGAAAAATATGCTGTAGTTTTCTGATAATAATAAGATATGATCAAATGAGTATTAATCACTTAGAGTCTAACTAATTAGTCAGAAATTGAAAGCACTTAAGTTATTCATTGAGAAAACTATCAGTTTCACAAGATTCCTTTTTGTGCAGTTGATCCAAAAAAGTTTTTGAATATTCTCCAAAATCAAACTTACAAAAATAACACGCGTTTCTGATATAAAGGCTGTTTTGATATTTTCCTTATTGTTCTTTATTACTAATATATATTCTGAAGCTCTTGATTATTGTTCCTGCTTTTATCAGGATCAGGGAAAGAATTCTCTAGTTTGAGATTTTCATAAAATACTACTTATAATAGGTCCTTTCCCAAAGGAGAGTAAAATAGCCTGATATCCTTGTATCTCACCATTTTAAAAATGTATTTTTCTGATATTATACAACTTTGAGTAATTGGAAATAGTGGATGGTAATATTCTTTTGGGAATTTGTTGTTGACTATTGCCATGTCTTTTTAAAAGGCTGTTTTCTAGATTTGTTTGCCGTTATGGTGTTCTGTCAGTGATGGAGATAATTCCAGGAATATTGTGATCAACCCAAACCCAAGCACTTCTGAATTTGAACATTTAGGAAACAGATCTGAAAATTATCTGTTAAGATGTTTAGACATTCTTTGCCTTAACCTATAGTTATATGATGGTGGTTAGGAAAGATGGAAAAGATTAAAAAAAACAAAACAAGACCAAAAAACAAGCCAAAAGATAAAAACCCTATTTCATGCATTTCCACACCTGTTACTATACAGTCATTTTATTGTATAATATTTCCCAAATCTTCGTTCACGAAGCCTAGCCATGATGATCACAGAATCACAAAATATGCTGAGTTGGAAGGGACCCATCAGGATCATCGAGTCCAACTCCTGACCCTGCACAGGACCATCCCTAAGAGTCACACCATGTGCCTGAGAGCATTGTCCAAATGCTCCTTGAGCTCAGTCAGCCTTGGTGCTGTGACCACTGCCCTGGGGGGCCTTTTCAGTGTTCAACCACCCTCTGGCCAAAGAACCTTTTCTAATATCCAGCCTAAACCTCCCCGACACAACTTCGGGCCTGTCACTGGTCACTACAGAGCAGAGATCAGCGCCTGCCCCTCTTCTTCCCCTCCTGAGGAAGTTGTAACTGCAGTGAGGTCTCTACTCAGTATCCCCATCTCCAGGCTGAACACACCAAGTGACTATAGGTCTCCTCATACACGGCTTCTTTAGATGTTGTCTCCATGTTTCTCTCCTCCTCCTCTCCCTTAGGAATCATGTTGTCTTTTATAGGAGGTAATGCCTCCTGAAATTGCAGTTCTGTCAGTATTCCCTCTCTTAATCATATCTAGTATGGAAGTACCATGAAGGTACATGGGTCGGTAGCCATGAAAAGGTCTGAGTTTCTCATGTGAACAGAAGAGGAATACTTTGAATGAGAATATTGTTTCACAGTAGACACTGAACTACTCTTCCAAATTTGTCAGCATTAGTATTTCAGAGCAAAGCATGAAGCCGTAGCAAATACATTTATAATTTTGTCTCAGTTTTGATACCATATATCTCCATTTGAAATTTCTAAATTTGATTCATGTTCTTTAGTTTCTTCAGCTCTGTTCTCACTTTGGGTGAGACTTTCCCTTGTCTCCATTCTCTTGTCACACTTTGCCAGCTTTACTTGTAGAGAGCTGAAAATGTGTTACAGATCATTAATATGACTAATCTCAAAGTACTTGTACAACAGACATTACTAGCTCTAGCAAGATAGACCATTTCCCCCTGTATGTTCTGAAATTACAGTAGTAAACTGAATTCTGTTGCTATCAAATGTTCTCCTATTGCCTCTCCCCCTGACTTTCCTGCATGAAACTTACATTAACTCCAACATAACCACAGTCTGGTAGCAGAGATTGTTCTGTCTGTCAGAGTGCAATCATCTGGGTTACCTGAAAAAAGAGCAAAGCTGGTGGTAGAAAAATTGAATTAATATCAGTGCAACACTTCTGTAATGGAAATAATTGATAATGTTTACATTTGAAGTACAAAGTGTAGCAAATACAATGCCAGTCTGATTACATTAATGCGACCAGAAACAGAAACATTACTATAATAATAATTTATGACTTGTTAAATTTAATAAGGAACATTTTGTGGTGACAAGCTGGTTAATAAGAGCAGGCAGTCAGAACTGAATATGCTTAGGGAACAAATGGTAGTTTTTATTCCTGTGGGTTTAGTTTCAAATTCTCCTGATTTTCTGCAAGTGGGAAAATGAGAAAACATCCAGTTGCAATTGTGGAATATTTCCCGCTCCTGCTTTTTTTTTAACCACTCGATCAGTTTCCTATTGCAGGATCAATTTACAGCTTGCCTAGTTTTGAATTAGATGTGCAATTATTTAGCTTTTTTCTTAGCAGATTTGGGCTTCTGTATTGCCTTCTTGCAGTGCTGACTTTTTGTCAGCAAAAATCTTTTTCCTTCCCCCCCCCCCCTTTTTTTTTAGCTTTGTGAAGGTCAAAAATCTGTGTTGCATGGAATGCACTATTAATAAATTTCTGATTGTTGTACTCCTTCCCTTTCTATTGTCCCAGTGCATGATTTCTCATTGGAATCTTCTGTTATATGGAAATACCCACACTAACCGACAGCCAGCCTCAGGAAAACATGGCTTAGCATCAAACTCTACATGCTAATGAAAAGGAATTTATGGTGCTCTATTACCAATGAACACTATTATGGAGTGAAAAAGTGCCATAGGACAATCTCAGGGCTGAACTTGCTTGAAACTGTTGCCAGAATAGCCTATAAGATGATTAATTTTTCCAATGAGTTGCTATTTGGACTCTTTGGTAGGAATTGGTTTCATTTTTCCTTTCAAATGTTAGCAGTTTTTATCCAGCTGAATTGCAATAACACGCAAAATGTGAGTAGCGCATTCCAAGCATAAAATGATACATCTTTTGCTCAGAGGGTTTATGATCCATATCACTGACTCAATGGAGTTGTGCCAGGTTGTGCCATCTGAAGATTTGGCCCTCGGTAGCACACAATATTCTGTTTCCAAGGACCATTACTCAAATAGAATCGCAAACCCAATTGCACTGAAGGCCAAATGTCTGCTGTGCCAAACTTTGGGGCAGGATTTTCTCTTCTCTAATTGTCGTGATAGAAAACTAAAGTACAGGTGGATGAGTAGTATAAAATTTATATTCTCTCTTCCAGGAAGTATTTAAGGTCCTGTGGAAATAAGGTGTGACTTTGAAAATTGAGAATGGTTTTGTTTGAGTGGCCCCTGCTAAAAATTCTATTTTTAATGATGGCTGTTATGATGGTGTTTTTAAATGTACTGACGGGTAGACTTTGATTGGCCAGAACTTAAACATTGACTTGTACTCAGCCAGAAACCTCTGGCTCCCCATGGCTCCCTATTGCCTTTACTGTGAGAGGTGTGTGGACTGTGTAGTAGAATTACTTACTGCTAAGATTGCATAATTTCTCTTAGTAATGTTTCCTGAATACTCTACATGAGTGAGGAAATGCAGGAGTACTTAAAGTGAAGTTAAAATGGAGGCTTTATGAACTACATTTGGTCTTGCTAAGTCAAAATAAACCAGAAAGATTTCTTCAATTCCTATTTATATTTCATTAGCCCACACGCAACAGCAATAAAAGTGATAACCAAGTGCATTTTGATGACTTAGCATTCACACAGATGCCATTAAGCAAATATTTTGTGGATATAAAAGGTTTTCTGGGGCTTTAAATTGAAAGAAGTATGTTACACTTGATAGTGATAAAGGTTAGCTGAAAGTATAGTGTAAGTTCTACTCCATTGTACGTAGGGGTAAAAATAGATTGGAATATAAACGATTTTTGCATATAAAAAGATTATTGCTACCAATATATATTCAAAAGGTTAGAGATGACCTGAAATCCCACTTTCAGGGATGACCTGAAACCCTGATGTTTTTGAAATGGAGGGTTAGTGATGGCAGTTGTTTTTATTCACTGGGAGAGCTCATGGGGCCAGTTGTGCTCAAAGCCTTCCTTTTCCATCTACTCTGACAATGCCAATGCCATGCTCAAGAAACACCATCTTGCAGGCCTTCAGCCTGTGAGCCCAAGTCATCCATTGCCTCATGCCAGGCCTCATGGCTGCAATTTTGGAAGTTAATTAAAGCTAATCCGTGGAGTTATAATCTACCTTGCTTTGAATACTTACAGAAAGGCAACCAAATATGTTTTGCCCAGGAGAAAGGATCTTTCTTTCAAACTGCGTGTGAGAGAGTGCATTTTTTTCCACAAATTATTGTATTGGGAGAGAAATGCTTTTTAAGATCCTTAGAGTAATATTAAATTGATCAGATGATGGCAAATAGTTATTCTTTGTGTATTTAAGATGAAACAATAGGTGGTATCTTAGTTTAATTTTATTTTAATGTAGCCTTTGTTTTACTCAATAAAATGTGTAGTGGATTTTATTTTAGCTGTGTTACCTAAATGAGTGGTTAAGAATGTGCTGAATGTTGTAATCTCACTTTAAATCCATCTGACACTGATAATTTAGAAAGTTTAGGCTCGTAAGAAGTGAGAAAAATCAAAAGTGCATTTTTAGGGGAATTTAACCAAAGTGGCAATATACTGGGATGGAGTGAGTTGTCCATCTGTATCTCCTGTCATGCTTACTCTCTTGCCGAGCTATCAGCTGGTTAAAGCACAAAATGAGAATATAGTTCCCTGATACTGCAGTGACAGTTTAAGTTGTATCTTTCCCTGACCATATCTTCCATTGCCAAGTCCCCGAAAATTGCTTATGAAGGTGTGGAGTGCATCAAATCAGATCAGAGAACTGATCTAGATTAAAAATAAAGCCTCCTTGTCCTCACCTTTATTCTTTCATCCCATTTCATTCCCCGGCCTGGGCTGACAGCTGTGCCGGGGGCTGTGCTAGCACAGCAGGAGCAGGAGGGAGGCTGCACTGACAAGGGGCAGGAGGTGGGTGCTGCCTGCCAGAATTAGGACTCTTTGAACACCTCTTTTTATTGAACTGTGACCTGTGTACTGGCACGCTGAGGATCTGAGGTCGGCATTGCCATCAGAACAGGGAGGAAAGTTTCCAGAGACTTTAACAGATGCGCAGGTGCAGTTAGAAGGACCAGTAAGGAATTGGGACCAGTCATATATGAAGTACCTTGGCAAAGGATTTGAAACTTACTGTACAAAAGTATTTTAAGCTAATCCTCCTCGGGAATGTAAAACTTGTATGAAGTAGATGCAGGAAGTAGCACTGAATAAGGATTGAATTTTCCAATCCTGTGTTTCCCAACTAATTAGGAGTCATAAAGTACTTTCTGTTGTTGCAAGAGCCCCTCAAGCATATACAAAGTAGATCTCCAGGGAGCTAAAGCTTCCGCTGCTTTTCAAGTGACTCTTTTCCTGCAGCAGGGTGCAACTCCCTCTGATTTGATAAAGTTGACCCAATTGTTTACAATTTTGCATCACTACTAATACATTTTTACAGTACCTTATTGTGTGATTTACTTCTAATAAATATATGTGGTGTTCTCAATTTGGGAATCATCCATAAACTATTATTGACTACTTCAGAAGTACTAAAAGCTACCTGATAGTTCAGGTAGGATATTTCAAGACCAGTGCAGGTAGTGTGTTATTTATAATTTTTTTTTAATGCTGCTTTGTGTGAGTTCTCACAAACGACTCACAGAAATCAGAATGAATGTGGATTTTTTCATTCCCTAGTATTTCACCGCTGTTGCAATCTGTGGTCTAACTTAATTGTATGAAATAATTTATGTATAAATTAGGATACTTGTATGTGTACAAGTGTTCATATGTATACACATCTTTGCATGTTTTATATATACATATATACCATTATTATACTATTATCTGTGAGTGCAAAAGGCTTTTGGAGTAAATATTTCAGATTCATTTTTTAAACTGCATAAGTCTTAAAAATTTTGAAATAGACTGTGACGTATTTAGTAGCTTATATCCATTGCACTTTGGTGCTAGTATTCAATTAAATACTCACCTTGCCTACTCATTGATCCCATGTATTTATGCAGAGCTGTGTTCACTTTTAAATTCGATATTCTCAGGGAGAATGCAAGTATTTTTAATTTTGTTTTGTGAGCCATGTGTTCAAGAGCCACTGCAAGTTTGCTGTTTTAACTTTCTTTGCCTTTTTTTCTACTGTTACAATATTCCAGACATTCACTAGTACAGTCTAAATAGAGTGTTGTAAACAAGCCACTAAAGTTTCTTGTGCAATGTAATTTTATCATGAGCTCGACTTTTATTTAGTTTTATCCTAATATCCCCTGTTGCTCAGTGCTTCTCTAAAAAGGCATCCCTCTTTATCTTGTCAGTTAGTTTTTATAAGTGTATTACTATTCATTCCTTTTTTCTTAGTTCCAGCTTTGTGGGTGTGCTATAGGACTACTTTATGGTGGATTTTTGTTTGTATTTTCATAGTGTTCTGGCCACCAGGACATAGTAAAAGTGTCTTTTGTGAATGCTGGTTATTTTTTCTTCTTCTGTATTATTAAACTTGTCTCACTCTTTTGGTCATCTGCCCTCTTTCATGACTGATCCTGGTTCTTCTGGTTGGTTCTGACAAGGAAGCAGAGCCTCTGGGGATGGAAGTAAAAGCAAGTGAGACCCCAGGAGCAAATGGACAGGAGAGGCCAGTAACTCAAACGATGCAGTCGCACTGGGTGACAGTGGGGGAAGGCTATAATGTCTGCTTCAGGGAAAACAGTGGAGAGGAAAAAGTGGCCTCATTTCATAAAAGGGGCAAAAAGTGTAACTCAACCTATGTGAGAAGAAGGAAGGCTTTACCTTGAGTGTATTGGTCATGAGAGTTTTGTGTGTTGAATTTCAGAAAATTAAGCTTGAGAAACAACTAAAATCCCTTAATTGTATCTTTAAATTTTGTCATTTGCAGATTTCAGTTGATGCTTAAGTATCAGAGTGAGATGTCCCATGAACATTTTTAATGATAAATTGAAAATTGGACTTGAAGCAGTTTCAATTTCAGTGATTTGGGTCCTTTGAAGGGTCAAGTTGAAATATATTTGGATATTTGTCTGTAAAATTGTATTCCTTCTCCTTTGCTATCTAAACTATGTTTCTGTAACCACTGGATTTCCTTTATGAGATACTGATAGTTCTAGTCTAAAACACTTTTGCAGATCAAATTTCCTTTCTGTTGAAGTGTTTTCCTGGCCTATAAACTCGATATGCAGGATAAATGGTTTTCATTTCTTATTCCACCGGAATATTATGCCCTTAAAAATCCAAATATCTAACTGCCATTTTGTAGGAAATTTTTATCAGGTTCTAGCTGTGGCAATATATTTTTAGTTCCAAGCAATACTCTACCATATCATTAGTTTTTTTTTCATCTTCCTCCCTGTAATCTCTCCATCTATTCTCCCATCCGCTATTACTTGATATTTTAAATCTTGCAAATGTTTTAAATACATTATTACTCTCAAGGTTCATTGCAAGCTCCCATGATATGTTGCTAACCTGCGAACATTGATATACTGATTTGACACATTTTGGCAAGCACTTGTTGCACCACAAGGTATGGGAAAGTAAAATCAAAATTATCTGCCTTGGCATTACAGAGTCCCTGTGGAGCAGCTGCATCAAATTTTTCACGTTATTTATGACTGAAGCAAAAGTAACTTTCTGATTGTTCTCATTTTTGTCATTTGTCCTCTACTCAGTGTCATACCAGCTTCCTTCTGGACGAACCATTTTGGAATCAGTAGTCAGATGGAAGATCACATATCTTTTTGTAATTATTTGAGATGGTTAGATACCATCTACCCATCTAAGTGATTCAGTAGTATACTTTGAACTCATTTAAATATGAAGTGCCCTAAAAATGACTACCCATTGCTGCACCAAAAAATCACCACCTACATTTCAGCTGCTGCTATTGTGAACTCCTGGGATCATTTTGTGTTAAATTTAACTTTGAAATTGCTAACTCCTTTATACTCTTTCTATTGCAAAGTCTTTACTTATTTGATTATGATTGTTTCACTTTCTAAAATAAGGTTGTAGCATAGTGGGAGTTGGTCTCTTTTTTCAAGTAACAGGTGATAGGACAAGAGAAAACAGCCTCAAGTTGTGCCAGCTTTGACATAGATTGAATATGAAGTAAAATGTCTTCATCCAAAAGATTTTCAAGCACTGGACAAAATTCCCAGGGAAGTGGTTGATTCACCATCCCTGGAGGTGTTTTAAGGATGCGTAGGTGTGACACTTGGGGTCATGGTTTGGTGATGAACTTGGCAGTGATGAGTTAAGGGTTTGACTTGATGATCTTGAAGGTCTTCTCCAACCCAAATGATGATTTTATGAGTAATTTTCTCTGCAGTCTATGAGTATGAAGACTTTGTGACTGCTGGTCAATGGTGGTAAATTCTATGCCTGAATAGTACCGAAGCAGCTGGGGAATATAACCCTTTTTCTAAAACAAAGATTTAATTCCCAAGCTTAGTCTGAAGAAAAAAAATATAAAATATATATAGTCCAAGATGGCTTAAATATCTATTACTTTTAATGATAAATGAAAAAAAAACCCCAAAAGAAATCAAAAACAAGGCAGTGTGAAAAACCTATAACCAAGTCTTTTCTATTAATATTGGAGAAAAGACTGCTTACCACCCTTTCAAGCAAGCAAACAAAGTTAAAAAAAAAGCAAACAAAAAAACCCACCAAAAAACCCAGCAAGTAGGAAACCTAACCAAGCAAAATAAACAAACAAAAAAAAACCTCTCTTTTTTTTTTTTTTNCCTCTTTTTTTTTTTTTTTTTTTTTGATTTTTACCCAGTACTTATACATGAGGCAGGGTCTTTGATTCTTCTCTGTTGGGGGCCATGCACAGATAGAAGACATTGAGATGGACCACATTTTCTGTCACTCTTAAGAACGCAGGATTACAACCAAGTAAATTATTAACTATCTATAACAAAGAATTACAGAAGATGTAATTTCCCCCCCACCCCGCCGGAGCTGATCCTCTGTTTCTTGGGTTGCATAGTTTATTGCTTTACTTTTTTTTTGGTGTCAGGTCAATGTTTTAATTTTTTGTTTGTTTGTTTGGTGTTTTTTTGTTGTTGTTGTTCTTAGGTTCACGATTATTTTAAGCAGCCCTCTACTTCTGTGACTTGGAATACAATGAACCCTTGTTAAATTCTGCCTTTCAAGTGGAACCATTATTACTTTCCTAAGTTGTGCTCTATTATCAAGATTTCTAAGCACTTGCCAGCGCTGTACTAAGCACTTTGGAGGCTTTGTAAACACAGAAATAATAATTATATTAAATCTGAAATTGCAGATGGGGCCATGAACAGGAAATCCGTGCCCAGTTGTGTTCTCATCCTTGTTTAAAGAAAATGAGTTTTGGGGAATTGGTTCTTAACATAATATTGTAGCATGAAACTAAGTTATTTGGTGAAATATTTTGAGGTAACTGTTATGCCCACTCAAAACAAACTGAAAAGATGAGAACAGTGGTACCTTAAGCAAAGAGGACTTTGGGATGAAAGCAATCTGAAACTGCTGAAATCGGGAGCTGAGTAGCAATGTTCTAAAACAAGACAAAAGTAAGGATGAGACTGTGACATAGAAAACTATTTGTTTTAAATCAAATAGTCAAATAATTATATCATTGAAGGGAATAAGGAAAATTTCATTAAAATAATTAGAGGTATTCATTAAAATATTAGAGGTAAGAAATACAGTCCAAATATGGAGAGTGCAATCTGCAGACTGATCAGTGTTGCCACCGCTCAAATGAAATAGAACCCTGTCCTGGGCTACTGCGCTGCAACCCTTGCACCCGCTGCTTTTCTGCAGGTCAGTGATGTGGACTGATACTCTCTCAGACTTGTTTTGACTATTTCCATGCCAGTTTATTGATTTAATTTTTTTCCCTCTTTTTTTAAGGGCCTCAGATTTTCCTAATGTTTTCCCATTCATATATACAAACTACGTGGCTGTAAGATTGGTTATGCACGGGATAATGTTTTAGAACCTGATTTTAGTTTCTCAATTATACTGTGGAGGTCACAGAGTCAGTTCAATGCAATGGGCCATGTAGACTCTCAGCTCCTCAGGAAACCAAAATCTTAATAATCCTCAAAGCCTTTGTGAACTAAACGTGTTTAAAAATGGAGTTAGAGTGCTAATGCCAATAGAAAACAATGCAGCTTGTATGAACACAAAGTGTCGGATATAAAAATATGCTGTACCTAAATTTTAATGTAGATTTTGTAGTGTTTTGTTTTCTTTTTAAATCAGAATATATGGCTCTGTTTGTTTGTTTGTTTGTTTTTTCCAAGTTTTATCTGGTTTTCATCATTCAAGTAAAAGCTACTGTTAACTACATGGTGATATTCTGATAATAGTTTGCAAAACAAAATTATAGACATTAAAGAGAGAAATCTCCTCTGTTAGCAATGGGAGAGTGCTGAACTTTTCCATTAGATTCCTAAAATGATATTCTAGAAGTCATAGTATATGTGATTTAGGCTCAAACAGTATTATTGCTTTAAAATCCTATTTTTAGTTTATTAATAAGTTATTATACACTGCTTTAGACACTCACCTTCTCAACTAATGCATTGCTGAAATATCAAGGGTGTATTTAATTTGCTGAGTTTGTAGGACGTATGATGTAATGACTTGAAATGTCTCACTTGTGTGCAAAGGTAATGCCAGATAATTGACTTTATGCTCATGAACCTAATTTTCTTGAAAGAAATATATTTATATTAATTCAATAAAGACTAATGGGCCTGTTAAAATTAGTTGCTTTCAAAACAGTGTATTTATTGCCATAAATATACCTGCTTTCTCCAGAAGCAGAGGAAAGCTCAAGGTCTTAGTTTTCTCCGCAGAAAGAGTCTTGGCTGCAAAAACTGTTCACATTCCACACACAATACCCCAGACATATTTTGAAGAACTATATAAAATCATTCTCATTATTTCAATTTATGGTGTAACTGGGTGCCAAAGCCTTTGAGCTTTGGCTCAATGTGAACACAATACAGGTTATGAAAGGACAGTATAAATGAAAAATACCTGACCATTACACAAAGGATACTGATACTGTTGTGCTCTATCCAGGCTTTTACTGTGTAATAGTATGGAAAGTCTATTATACAGGTTTTATAGCTACAGATGCTGTTTTGGGACATTCATCACATGGTCTTGAACAAACATGCGGAAATAACCAGTTGCCTGTTATATAACAGATTCTCAAGGCAACAGCCCTTCTCCTGTCAAGGAAAATGTGTTTTCAAAGTAATATAGATTTTTCTTCCATTCTTCTCTCTCCTTGAGAACGTGATTTTAGAATTATCTTTGGTCCTTAAACTTGTTCTTCTCTACATAAATGTGTTTAGTATTTTTCTTTTTTTTTTTTTATTTTTTTTAATAAGCTTGTATTCATTGAAGTTATATGTAAGTGGTAAAGTTCTGTGTGAGTGGTATTCTGGACTATGATCACAAAAAGGCAGTACTTTTTGCAGGTCAGCCACCTGCAGGACACGTGCCATCTTTGGCTTCTGCCATCAGACAGCTGGAGGAAGCCGTAAAAAGTGATTTGTTTCAAATGTTAGTCAAAAGCTATTAATCAGGCAAAACCCTTCTGAATCAAACGTTCTCTGCAAGGGGTTCCAGGTTTGATTTGGTGTCACTGATGTACTTTAGCTAGATCCTAGAAAAAATAAGAAAATAAAAAATGCAATGGCTGCCAGAATAAAAATCTGCAAAGCCAATTAGCAATGTTATCTACAACTTTAAGACAAGGAGTAAGAAACCTGGGTTTCTTAAAGCTTCTTTTCTCTGATGAAACTTCTCATAGATGAGTTCCCCATACACAATAAAACAATAAACCTAAAAATTCAAGGGGAGCCTACAACCTGCCCTCAGCTGTTTTCTGTGCAAAGAGACCTTAGACCAAAGGATTGAAGCTCAGTCCCCTCGAAAATGTTTGATATAACTACGGCCTTTGCCAAGTAAATGTAAAAGTGTTTTGACCAGCATTGCTGTAAATGTGATTTGTGATGAGGGCCAGCACAGATTTTTGAGCAACCTGTTTGACAGGTGGTGATTCATTTGATGTTTACTATTTATGTATTTGGAACTTCTTCCTTTATCCCATCCATTTTCAAATCTTTCTCACTTTTAATGCAGAAGAGATCATTCCTATGTATTCCCAATGTGAAAAAGTCTTTTTTTTTCTCGAAGTATTTTCATGTAAATTTCACTTCTCCACAAGAACAGTCTATGTAGATGAAGGCAAGTGTATGTCAAAATAGGATGGAGAAAACATTACACCTAAATCTTTTTTTCTTTCAGGTTTTTTCATTCTTTTTGGAGTTGCCATTAATCCTATCTTTATTTGTGAGTTGAAGTTTTACCTTTCAAAGGAGTTCATGAAATAGATACGTAGAACTTAGAGTTAATTAGCATGTTCCAGTGATAAATTAAATAAAAACACAAATCCTATATGAAGTTTTCTTTGGTTGTAGTCATGACTTTTCCTCTTTTTAGATGCTAGTCTCATTCTAATTTACTTTGTGAAAATGCTCTGACCCCTACATCAAAATCATAAGCAAAATAAACTGTTGTAGGAACTTCATATGGGTATTCATAGGACAACCTATAATTTATGACTTATGTTTGATCATGGCCTTTTTCATTAGAAACATATTGCATCTGCTTAACATTGCCACTGTTTTGTTGCGAAAGATTTTCTGTATCAATTAATCTAGCAATATCCCTAAGCAAGCTGAAATTGTTGAAGAAGATGGAAATTGGCTGATGAATGTATTGGTCACTTCAGAGGCATGTTCAAATCTATCTTCTTGCTGTCCTAATGAATATGGAAACCTGCCCAGTATGTGATTGGATTTTAATGACTTCAAGGTCAGGGACTTTGTAAGGTGTGAAACTGTTTGCAAGGTCACCAGTGGCAAACAGTGCATGGATCTGAAAACAAACAAGGAGCTGTCAGGGATATTAATTTTTTGTAGAAAAACCCTTGGGATGAAAAGGTTAAAAGGTGATTGCATTGTAACTTGTTTTGAAACTCAAAATGAGCTCTAAAACTACGTGCATTATCCTTCATTATACCTTGCATAAGAAATAGTAGGAATTTAAAATGCGGGCAATGTTTGATTGTAATAGTACCCTAGCTTATCAAAAGCTTGCATTTGCCACTGTATAAACTGGTCTACATAATCAACATATGCTCCGAATGCAGACCTTTCGGAGAAACAGGTAAAATTACCTGGTCCAGACTGCCCTTGGATGTGTAAGTACATTTGTCTCCCACAGGTAGCCCAAACTAGTAATTTCCCATAGAAATTCAGGTCACATGTACAGCAGTTATACCCTATATTAATTTGCTATTCTGTAGAGATTGTTCAAGCTGTAGAAAAAATAATAGGGAATGAGTCTGAAAGTATTAAGAAAGTTTATAAATGACTTGTCATAAGGTACTTGACTTGCGATAGAACAGCACAGAAATTACTCCTGCATGAGGAAAATACAAAGAAGATCTTTTCAAGGGGGAGAAATTCAGAAAGGTGATGATGCTTTTTTGCTAGAATAAAAGCTTGATTTACTTAGTACAAAACAGCAGAGCTGTTGAACAATTTACCCTGACGGTTTGGGGCATTAAGTAGTTTCAGGCATGGCTACCATGGTTGCAATTTCTCTCAAGGTCTTTCTACCAATGGGAGGCTTATGTTGAAATGACAGTTCAACATAACAGTGCAGAATGGAGTTCTGTATGAGCTGTTTCCTGTCACTGGAAAGTCTACAGGCTTGGTGATTGAAGAGCTAGGAAAAAATACCACAAGTACCCTGCAGCTTTGGGGCAAAAATCAGTTTTACTCAAGTCCAAATGGATTCTGTAGTTTTAATTTTATTTTTTTCTTTTCACAGAAAGTATATGTACCTATACATTCATAAATATACATGTATGGATACAGATATGGATACAGCTCTTCATATATCTTCTATTCCACAACTGTAGATTTGATGCCTATGGGGTAAGTGCTAACAGTGCTTTAGCTGGTATGATTCATGATTGAAGTCATCAGTATATCAGTAGCAAAAACCCCTGAATTTAGCTGCATATTCAATTGTCACCTAAATCCTGCATTTAAAACAAGGACTTAGATTTTTTTTTTCTGTAAATGAAAAATATGTTATATCTTTCCCAGAATAATACTTAGTCTTTGCCTGCTTTATGACATGGAGTAGCCAACAGTCATACAAAAAATATAGCAGAAGAGTTTTGCCAAGAAGGAAGATTTACTTGGTTCTGAATTCACCCTAGATGCATTCATTGTAATTTTGTTATGGTATGTCACTGTTTCATTGATTTCACTTTCTTGAATGCATATGATCATGTTCCTATTTCTATCTGGTTTTGGAGTAAAAAGGGACAAGGAAAAAGGTCATTTGTTTTCACTTGCTCACTCACTGAGCACCAAAGATCCCTGTTCCTTTCACCATCCTTCCTGGCTACATGAAAGAGAGGTCATCACCTGGTTTGTGTGGTTTATTTGTTTGGTTGGTTGGTTGGGTTTTTTGTTTGGTTTTTTATTTTTTATTTTATTTTTAAACTTGTTTGGGGCTGATCATGGTTTGAAAACAAAAATAATTTCAGGGTTTTTTTAAGATAAATTGAAGACGTTAACACTGACCATTTAAAATGTCTGGTTTACAGGATTTTGAACAAGAGTAAACTTGAAAGTAATAGTCTACTGCAGTTTAATGGTAGAAACTGTGGAACCTCTTAACAGGATGAATTTTACTTACGGAATTTCCTTTGTGTGATGATTAATTCAAATGATTAAGAGTAACTGAATTTTTATTCTTAGTATTCACAAACATTTTTTGCTTGTATAATCTGTAATGCTTTTGTAGGAATATGAACTGAATTTACATTCCTGAATACTCTTAATGCAGAGCTGCTGAAGGCATATTTGTATGGTTCTGAAAAGCATTTCTTAAGGCAAAGCCTCCAATATATTAATATACCAATACCCCAATATATTAATGACTGTTAGTTGTTATTCTATAATGTTGATTTTTCAAACCATATGTCCCATGTTAATATGAATTCATTAGCATACTGTCCTTTCTATTTTGTTGCTGGGTTTAATTTTTGAGGTTGTAATGTGAAGGCAAGTTTGACAGCCTCTTCCATACCTGCAGCTTCTGCTTTTGGCCTCCACATTTCTCCTTACATGAGCACATAGACAGTAAATTTGGTGCCCAAGTCCCCTTCATCTTGCACTCTTTCTAAATTTTCTCATATTCATATTGTAGCTTTAAATTTCACTGATTTATAAACTTATCGGTCAAAACTGTCTCTTTCCACTGGTTGTCTATGCACTTTGACTTTGATAAAGGAAAATATCTGAAATTCCAGATGTTTAGTCAGCTTTGGTAAAGCAAAATCTTGAGATCTGAGGAAATTCTGTTATCCTTGTGGATAATTGCCTGTTTCAACTTGTCTGATATTGAATTATACAGTCATTCTTATTTAAATTCAATGTTTTAGGGACACACATCAGTGCTCAGTGAATGCTGTAATTGTAGTGCTGAGTTTTACTTTGGAATTCTATACCACCAAATCTGCGCTATGTAAAATGGCAATCTTTGATACAAATGATTTTTCTCATTAAAAATATCTTCTAATTTTCCACAAATTGCTCAGTCAACAGTAGCAATGCACGTAGCTTTGCATACAAGGAAGATCTCCTCTTCAGTGGATTTCTGCTCTCTGTACAAACTCTGGTCACACGCTGCAGAACTGGAATCAGTGCCAATGAATCAAAGAAACCACTGGCCTCTTTTATTCTATTTTTAGTATCCTCCCCGTTGCTAGTAGAGCCTTTGCTGTGAAAACATTCTGCTGGATTTTTCTGAAAATATGATGAGTAATTATTTTTTAAAGCATAGCCAATAAGGAGAATAATCTAAGGGCGTCTGATCCAGAGTCTGTTACAGTGGATAATTAGCAAGCTACCATGAGACGGTTCTGCTTGCATGAGTGTTAAACATTTATGCCAATGACAAGTGATTGAGCTCTCTCCACCCCAGTGTGAGAATAAGAGGCCACCAGCTTCCTCCATCAAGAGAAGCCCAGAATGTTACTGTGGCCCTGAGGAAACAGAGCGGGTAGGAAAGATGAAGAGAAGCTTGGTGGTACAAAGGACTCCTGCTTCTTTCCTAATTTTCCCTCGATAGCTGAGCCTCCTTAAAAGCAGCAGTTGGTGAAGATGTGAGAAAGGCAGGGCTGGGGGTGGTGGGGAGAAGGGAGGTTATTCACCAAAATTAAATTAGAATGCAGATGTAAGGAAAAGTGACACGTTAGGCACTGCGGAAAGCAGAATGCATTGCTGCCCAACTGTGTGACAGGAGAGGCTATAAAACATAAAATCAGCTGTGAGAAGAATAGAGGAATGGGATCAGTTCTGACAGAGTACACGGCTGAAACATTCAGAGCCCTCCCAAAAATCCTTTAATCTCTCTGCAATCAGCAAGCCCTTCTTACCTCACGCTTCTGAGATGGCCTTACCTGGTGTTACACAGTATGCCTTCAGTCGATTCCTGCTATCTTGCAGGAACTTTATTTATTTTTCATTGTGTGTGTAATGAGACGGTTGTACTCAGCAGAGTCACTGGCTTTATAAATGTCTAAAACCCAAAAGAATCAAAGAGCTGCTTTGTATAAACAAGTGGCAAAACAGCAATATTAGCAGATTATTGAAGGTACCTGCCTAAAAAATTGTCTTCGTGTTGGAGTTTCCACTGCTGGATGTTTGACCTTGTTTAAGTTTGTACGTTCTGGAGGAAAAATACTCTTATTTATTTGTATGGACTGCTGTGTTGTAAAGCTTAAAACTTTGTTATTGGTGTCTCAGTACATTTGTTAACTCAAAATATAAATCATAGGACATCCAATCTTGCAAGCAGGTCTTTTCTGGTAGTGCTTCTGGAGGGTGGAGGACCTTTCCCTGCACCACTGGTCATTTGGTGGCTGAATTAGCACTGCCATATGGGAGGTTTGGGCTTCACTTGCAGCCAACAATCATCTGCTTGGCTTGTAAAATTCCCAGTGGCAGGTGGATGATGCTGGAGATTTTTATGGAACATTGCTCTTCTACTTTTTAACGAGAAAAGGCTTTTATTTTCCTTTACTTCCCCACCATCCTCACAAGGTTTTCACTGGAAACAAATGGCAGTCTCAGAGTGTGTGTGTGTGTTCTGTTTGTCTTCTGAACAGGTTTGGCAGCCAAGGTTTGCATGATTTAGTCTTTGATTATGCAAAAAAAATGGAGAACAAGATGTTTCAGAGCTTTTAGAAAGATGTGAGTAAGCTTTCTCTCACTGAACTGGCTGTCCCATCAGTTGCACCATGAAGACAAGAGGGTTTAATAACTCACTCTGTGCTTTTGGAGAAGTGTTTCTTTTATTTCCCACAGAACAAAAGGAGTTCAAATTGCTGAATGACAAGGGACATTAATATGACTTTTAAATTTACCAGTTCTTTCTAATAGCTGGTGCCACTGAGATTGTCTAAGTTAAGACAGAACAAAAATTTATGAGAACAACTCCCTTTATCATTCTTGCTTCACTGTTTCATAGAAATTCAGAGATGTTTAATGTCAAGGGTTAAGAGCATGGGAATTATGGGCTGGACTCACCCACCTCATTCTGGATCTTTTCATGTGAGTTCTGGTATTTTGACTCCCTTTGTTACCAAAGGAGAGAATTAGGTACTTTTCAAGCCTGAGCTATGTCTCTCTTGATTTTTGAGATATTTGACCTCTAAGTGCTTGTTTCCTCTCATGTAGTCCTCTCTAGCTAAGATGTATTTAAGGGGAGAGAAACCCATCCTGAATTCTAATTGTTAGAAACGCTGGCTACTTAGAATTTTGTTCAAATATAGGAGCTTCTCTGATATGAAAAATATATGTCTTGTCATCAAGCTAACACCCCAAATTAGATTTCCTAAATGTTATATTTATATATGACTCAGTTTCCCATCTGTGAAATGTTCACAGAGAGCTTCCTCACTTCAAAGATATGCTGTAGATTTTTAGAAAATAGTAAGAGAAGCCTTTTAAGGTGATAAAATATTCTATATAGAGACATAAAATGCTGTTGAAACCATGCTGCAACAAAATGGGGTATATGAGGAATTAGGCCACACCACGACTAACAGAGAAATTAAAAAAAAAAAAAGAACAAATAAACTGCATAAGAACGCCATTCCCTGAATATCACTTCTGTCGTCTATTTGTAGGGAATAAGTTGTGTGAGTGTTAGAATACACTATCACATTGCCAGACTTGACTATGGTCAAGGGGTTACAAATGAAATTACATCAGCAGTATACATTTTGTGGTTTTGTCATATTTTAGTCCTTGAATTTGCTGTCTTAATGCTCTTTTTAATGAAGCAGGTTGTAGTTTGTTTGAATAATTGGCAAATAGTTGTGAACACAATTTCAAAATTTAATTACTCATTAGAATTATGCATAAATGTCTTTTAATTTTTTTAAATGAGAATATGAACAATCTTTTTCTGAATGTGAAGTAACATTGGTGCTCATACTAATATTCATTTTCTTGGGCAAACAACAGTATTCATCAGCCAAAAAGGAATGTTCCTTGTTTGCTATTCAATTAATTAATATTTGCCATGCATTTGACTCATTTTTTCCTTATTAACAATATTATGTCCCCTTAGCATACAAAAATAGCTGCAGTGGTAACAGTCTTACATATATAAACTTTAAATGATAAATTCCTTTGGCTTTCACCCTGTCTGGGCATTGCAAATCCTAATCCCCTTAAAACTATGAGTTAGGGAATTTTGTTATCCCTCTTTTACAGGCTGGAGTTGGAGAGCTACACGGATAAAGCTGAGGGTGGTCAGAGGAAAGGAGGTGAGAAGACAGCAGAGTCAGCTGTGGTAAACAGCTGGGGTAGCATGAACTGAGCATTACTCACACTTAAAAAGGTTATTTGTAATTTTCTGCCCAAGGTAGAATTGATTCCAATTGGAAAGTAGGACTGAGTAATCTATTTTTTCCCCCTCGTAGGACTGCAGGATAAAGGATAGTCAAGGACATCATGGGCTGTCAGTCCCAGATCTGTCATGTCATATTTTAATCATAAGTTTGCCAAAACTTGAAAATTACCATTTTTTTTCCCTTTTTTCCCTACCGTTGCTAATAGAAAGCAGTTTTAGAGTCTTGCTTCCTTGATGATCTGAAGCCTGCTTTCAGTAACCATCCAGAATCTGTTCTCAGCCAGTTCACATGTATTTGTTTCTGTGCCAGTGTTGCTGTTACCATTGCCAGGGTGAAATAACTCATTGTCCTCCTTCGTATTTAGGGACAGCAACTGTAGGCCTTCTGGCGCTTCATTTTGTTTGGGTAAATACTTTACTCTCTTTTACTCTCCTTTGGTTAATCAAGTTTTTCACTTTTCAACTCGTGCAAGGCTAGCACAAAAAAGACTTGCTTCCTAACTCGAGGCAAGGCTAGTATGTCAATAATGTACATTTCTGCTTGCAGAAACTTCTGTAGCTATTACATCAGGCTGGAGATTGCCGTGAGGTGAAAGCATTTGGGGTCAAAGGGAATAGGGCTGCTTAAGCATCTGAAATGCAGCATCTTCATCTTTGAATCTGGGAAAGATTGCTGTGAGCAGCTTCGATAGGGCAGAGCTTATAGTCATGGCGCTGAGTCAATACGAGTTCACCAGTTTAGAGAAGCTGGAGATCAATTTAATACACTTATTTTTTTAAGTTCATCTGTGTTTACCCTCGCACCTCTTGGATACCGTACAAATGTCCCAAGTGACAGAAATCATTGTAACAGAGAACAGAAGAAAAGCTACAGGTAAAATACATGTTGAACTGTTTTAAATATATTTAGTTATACTGTGTTGTTGAATGCAGTAACAGTATGTTTTAAACTGAAAATATGACATCTTTACTGAAAAAAACACTGAGAAAATTCTTCTGCCACTTCCTATATTTTATTTTCAGGGAATAAATATGACAGTCTTTTAATATGCGGGATTATTATGTATTAGGACTGTAACTTCACACTGTACCTGTATTATTTCTTGGTGAACTGCTTTCAATATCTCAGTTTCCAGGACAAAGTGGGTTTAGGTGGGGTTTTTTTGGCTTTTTTTCCTGGTAGGCTTTTACTAAATTACAGTTCTCTAATTCTTGTTAATTGAAATCTTATTTGAAGCTCTTTTTCTGTAACACACAGCATTCCCAGGCCTCCTGGAGGTTGCAACAGTATAAAATATTTGCTTAAACCAAGTTTTCCAAGTGGCTTTTGTCTCATCTTTGATTATTTCATGTATCTGGTATTATGGTTATAGAAACCTGAAGATGAATTTTTGAGTACTTAGTTTTCTCTAGTCCCCCTACTGGGACTTTTGCTTGTCCAAGCAACTTCTGCAATGGAAAAGGTCACATGAGAGGGCAATCCAAATTGTGGATCCTTTGTCTTGTACCCACAAGCTTATAAACTCAAATTTGGAGCCTATGTTCTAAATCATAGCCTTTTAAGTTTCTTTACCTTTCTTGAGAAGATTAATGTTTGAGATTGTAATGCATAATATTTGAATTATTCATTTTAATTAAAATTGATTACGAGAACTAATTAAAAGACACGCAACTGGTTACTGGCAGCGTAGTTGGACTACTTTACAAAAATACCATTTGGTGTTCAACATTAGGCTCATGTTGATTTTAGAAATTATATTCTATAAATAATAGGGGGCTATAATTAATTCTGCATAAGAATTTGGAAATCTAATCTTTCATAAAAAATATTGAGCAGCATTTTCTGTTTTTGGAAAAGCATGGGTTCTCTTTTCATATAAAGCTTTATGCAGCAGTCAAAAATGTCATCTAAAAAAGGCTTATAATGACCCATGATTAATTTCTTTTTCTATATATTTTAAAGTGTGATTCACCTGTCTTCTCACCATTGCCAGAATATTTTGGGAAGACCTAGGATCATAATAAATAAATCAGCTTTTAGAAGAGTAAGCATTGAAAGTGATCCTCTGGATCACAAAATCCAGTAAATCAATTCTTGCTATTATGGCAAAAATAAAGTTTCACCTCAGCAATAGGTACATTGTTGAATTCATTGTTATCGCTCAGGAAATTGCTTCAAATTCTCGCTATTCTTATAATTGGAAACTCTCAGATTTCCAGTCTAAATGTATTAATTGCCAGTTCATGCTCATTTTCTTTGAAAAGCTCTTTATGTGATCTCAGATTGTGACTTGATGACTAATTTTTAGAACTATGATGGGAATCCATTATCACCTGCTCAGAAATATGCTCTCAATGCTTTGCCTAATTTCCACTACATGAAATATAATTTCACTATTTCTATTCTGTGTCTGGTTGAGGTTGTTGAAAGGAAAAGAACCAAAAGAAATATTGGGAGTTTTTAAACATTTTAACCTAAGACTTCAGCAGTGATTTCAACAGGATGGATAGGTGCCAGGGACTGTGAAAGCTGAATTTAATAGCTGAAGGTGAACTATGATATACTTGCTTCTATTTGTGGTGAAGATATTGCACTGAAGGGAAACAGATTGCGCAGAGAATAAATGAGACATTCTCTGGAAAACTTACCATCCTATGTCTTAATTTGGTTGCAAATTTTCCACTGAGTCTATTATTCAGAGAAAATTCGGAGGTTTGACTATGCAATTTTCTTTTTTGTTTGCTTTTTGGGATTTTTTTCCCTGTAATTTTGTTCTTTTATTTCTTTTCGTTTCCTGAAGTGCTATGTGCTTCCTGGAACTCTTAAATAGTTGTGTTTCCTTTGAAATTAAATTCTACTGGTGTCAGGTGGAAGTTGAATTATATTCTACATCCATACTGGGAATCAATTTCTCCAAACAAAAGCCTTGCCAAACCCAGGAGGGCTTTAAGGCTGTGTTGCACATATTTGTGGTACTCACCCAGGCTGAAAACACTTGAAGAACACTCTGAAGGAAGGGTCCTGTCTATTGCTGCTAGGGGAGTATTAGTGGGATCTTGGGATCTTCACATAAAGATGAATTTAAAAGCCTTTGACATGGATCATCATGTTCACCTCCATTATATTTTCAAAGACCAGATCTGTTCCTGGTAGAATAGCTTGTAGAGAGTGTAGAATTGTCTCATCACCCATGTGTCTCATATGCATTTTATCCCTCTATACTGAATGAACCAGGTTGGAAACATTTCCTGAGCAGCGAAGAACTTTGCCTCCCATTTTCATGGCATCAAAAAAATGCATTCTCAGGCAGCGTGGCAAGTGCTGCCCTCCAAAAGGTGAGGGTCATACTAAAGACTTGCCTCTGAACACTTTCTGTGAAGGAGAGCTGGGTTAGCAGCGTCAAATGCCCAGGATGTTTGAAGAGGAAAGAAACCGTAAGTTGGTATCAGCTGCACGTTCCCTAGTCAGGAAAAGGAAAGGCAGAGGGGAAGAAAGAGGTTTTTAGATTTAGGCGATTCTGAGCAAAACGGCCAAGAGATGGATTAGATGTGGGTCATCTTTTTTTATTGAAAGAGGAAAGGCTCCATAAACAGCTGTAGTGGTGCCAAAGAACATTGTGCTGAACTATGTAGATCAGAAAGCCCCAAACAGACTCCAAGCCACTTCTTTTTGTATTGTTGGGTAAAGTTTAAATGATCCACAAACTGCAAAATCCTCTTCCCTCACTCTGAAGAGGCTGGGGGTAGGGGATGTTTTGCCTCTCTTCTGGCATGTGGCAAGAGTAATAGGGGATGGTTTTGTTTCCTACAGCAATGGTAAATACATTAGAAGCAGCAACATTCTTGCTAAAAAGACTGTAACAAATGAAAAAGCCCAGAAGTCTTTGTATTAGGAAAGAAGGGTAAATTTTCATGTACCCTGAAGTCTTTGAACTCTTTGTGACTTAAGTTCTATATATCTAGAGATTCTCTCTATTAGTAACTGTTGCATTACCACTGATTAAAAGTGTAAGTGTAAGCAATTGAAATCTCCAATAAGGAGATTTTATAATAACAAATGTTTTCATTGACTTGGAGACAGTTATAGCATGAGATATTCATTTCTAACGTACCTATGGTAATTATCCATGTTCTGCTGATGGTTATTTATTGTTTAATTAAAATGTAGGCAGGGGATAAAAGCCCATTAGGATAAACCATTGTGTCAAAACCAAAAAGTTGCAATAAAGTTTGAGCATGGAAATGCCTACTGCTGGCTTCTGTATATTTATTGCCAGGCTTTGGTAACAGGCTTCAGAGAAACAGAATATTATGCTACCCTAAAGTAGCCACCTGCTTCTATAAAATTAGAAAAGAATTTGAAATATGTATCTATCAGGCCTAACCAGAACAAAGCACACTCACGGACTAGTGTGCTGAGACATTAGGTATCACACCCTTGTTAAGGAGCAGGTTTCTTTCCATCCTTGATTCATTATGACTGGGGAAGAACTGATTAAAAAGGAAAGGTTCTGCTGGGTAGAAATGGTACTGAATTTTTCAGGAAATGTGTCAGCTCATACATATGCCTAATAAATTAACCCATCTTTATAGAGAAAACTGCAAATACATTTTATTCAAAGGTACACTGCTTGTTTCGAATCTTAAATTCATTAATCTCTGTGAATTTTTACACTTGTCTGATGTGGTTTGAAATGCTTGTTCTGATGTATCAGCTGAGGATAATAATCTATTTGAATTTATGGGGATCAGTATCCCTGTGAGATGTGGGAATCTGTGTCTGTAACTTGAGAAACATGTAAATTCCTGTGCACTGGGATGTGTGAACGAAAACATTCCTTTTTAAAAATAAATCATTGGAATTTTAATTAAAGGTGAGTCAAATAAATTCAAGTATTTGACTCATCTCAAGGTTTCTGAAATTTTATTTTTTTCTTAACCTTTCCAGCATAACCAATCCATTCCCACTGTGTGTCTTTGGAAGGCAGAAAAATTTCTCAGAAGCAAAATCCTTTTACTTACCAACTCCTTTACCTGGCTGTGTTTCAAATCAGTGATTTTTATATCACCCCTGCATTATCCATTTTCTAGGAAGAGTTATGTCTGGGAAGAGTGACTCCAGGATATTTCTTTTTTCTGTTTTTGTTGTTGTTGTTGTTGTTTGTTTGTTTGTTTTTTGTTTGGTTTTTGTTTGTTTGTTTGTTTTTCTGTGGTTTTTTTGTGGGTGTTTTTTTTTTTTGGTTGGTTGGGTTTTTTTCTCTCTCTTTCTTTTTTTTTTTTTTTTTTTTTTTTTTTTACTGTTCTAATCCCTCTTTTAAGGTTCGTGGATAAGTTATAACAACTCAATCACATCTCTAAATTGTGCTTAACTGTGGTGGAACCAAGGGGGATGCTCCAGAGCCAAGAGTTGTTGGAGAGCGGCATGCTCTGATTAGACCCTGTTTGTCCCTTGGCAAAGCTCGTGTGTTGGTGTTTTGTATGTGTATGTCCTTTCTGTCAGCTGGTGCTGGGCTTTCCATGCCAGAAATAATTCTGTTAGGTATCCAGGTCTTCCTGCTGTCAGGAGTGGCACAGAGGGAGTAGATCGTGACAGGGTAATATTCCAGATAACTATTATAAGGCTGTACTCTGGATGCTGCTTTATTCTGAAAAATATATTCCACTGTACTGTAAAACGTTTTTTTTAAATACTGGCCTTTCTGCAAATGTTATGACATGTTTAGAACACTGGTCTAATTCATGTTATTCGAGAAGAGTTGCCTGATTCAGGAGTGGGGGTTTACCTGTTGCATCAGGCTGGTGGGGGCTGAGACAAGGATGGGTGGTGCTCTACAGTAGTGTGGGTGCTGAGGGTTTTCTGGAACTCTTATGCAAAAAAAACCCACAAAAAAACAATTAGTGAAAGGAGCATGTTCTCTGACAGTGCAGTTGACTTTTGCTGCCCTTCTATGACAAATTATAGCTGTGAACTTGTGACCTTTATTAAAAGTTTAAAGTGTGTGTCAAGGTATCATAAGCTGTTAATACGCTCATTTGGAATTGGGTAGGGTGGTGCAGGTGCTTTGCAGAGCCTTTAAAATGGATGTCCCTTTGCAGAGCCGTGCTCAGTCAAGAGAGACCAAGCTCAGTGAGCTCTTCTGATCCTTTGTACTTGTCTACTGTTACTTCTATAGTGAGTGGAGAGAGAAACACTCATATTCAACCACTCATGCTAAATTACCCCGTGACGTTTTCTCCCCTGACTGTACAGGGAGTGAGGGGCTCAAATGTGTGTGTTAGAGCCTAAAAACAGCACGACTTGGGCACCCAAAACTCATTTTCTTTCCTTAGTATACATTCAGCCAAAGTTTAGCTAATGAAAGCTTGGCTTATTGGTTTCAAACATCTAAAGTGGAATGGCAATCTGAGGCCTCTTGCATCCGTCTCTTGCTGTTGCTGAGACTGTGGTGGTGGTTTGCCTTATGTACCTGGCTATGCAAGGAACTAAAACTCATACTGAGGGCAATCACATGCTGCTCTGTCTCTGAGGTATCATCATAATATCTTTTGATAACCCCACTTTGTTCCTTTGGATAAAATGCATTTACTGTGGGATTTTTTTCAGATTTAATTGAAAATCCTAAAGGATTCAAAGTAACTGTGCTGTGCTACTGGTGCTCTGTTTCTTAAAGCTGGTATCACAAATAAAATTACACAGTGACCAATCTCTCAAGTAAACCTGCTTTTTTTTTTTTTTTCCTTCTTTTTTTTTTCTGATTCAGAAAGCTGGATTGTCATGTCCTTCTTACAAAATATAGAAATAGCTGTTTGAAAAAGAACCTACAGTAGAATTAAGGCATCTGTTCAATTTCCATTTTACTTCCCCCACACTAGATAGGTAATGTTGAAAACAAAGATGTTATTTTTCTACCTTGTTTGTCATCAGACAGGATAAAATGCACATTACTTTTAATTTCATCATTGTTTCTCTCTAATCAAAAGGAAAACTGTTTAAATTTAGAACTTCAACATTGCCATCCTGATTC
Organism: Grallaria varia; assembly: GCA_013396735.1. NCBI lineage: Eukaryota > Metazoa > Chordata > Aves > Passeriformes > Formicariidae > Grallaria > Grallaria varia. The sequence continues at coordinate 1,973,905 of VWZG01008543.1, forward strand.
ACAGAACTCCACAAAGCTGGTATTTGGCTGACAAGTTGATTGCACAAAGACTGCATAGGAAACAAGGTCTCCTAGTGTGGAAGTACCAGTGAAAGTAAAGATTGTCTGGCAGGTTGGTGTTTTTTTTTTTTTTAGTGGTAATTTTTTGCAGGTTCTCAGGCAACTGTCAACTGTTGAATATTTGTGCGTGCTGATATTACTTTGGAATCACAGAACCATGGAGTGGTTTGGGTTGGAAGGGGCCCTTCAAGGTCACCTAATCTAACCTCCTACCATAAACAGGGACATCTTTCACTAAATCAAGTTGCTCAAAGCCTCATCCAACCTTATCTTGAGCACAACCAATGATGGTTCATCTGCAGCTTCTCTGGGCAAACTGTTCCATTGTCTTGCCACCCTTATCATAAAAAAATTAATTTCTGTGTTCTGCCTGTACCTCCCTTGTTTCAGTTTAAAATTGTTGTCCTTAGTCCTGTCACTACAAAGGCTGGTAGAAAGTTTCCCTCTCGCTTTCTGATAAACCTTGTTTATATATTGAAAAGCTGAAGTGAGGTCTCTCTGCAGACTTCTCTCTGCAGACTTCTCCAGGCTGAACAGCCCCAACTCTCTGTCTGTCTTCACAGGAGAAGTGTTCCAGTTTAATACTTTTACTTTTTATCTGTATTGCAAATTTTGTCCTAAAAATGAACCAAAAGGATGTTTCTCCATCAGTTCTCTACTTCATCAGTGAAGGTCCCTGCAGTCCTGGGCTTCAGACTGATTGAAGAGTGACTGGAGTTCGACAGGAAAACTCAGCTTATGCTTTGTTTCTCAAAGTTGCCTCATAAAGGAAAAAAGGATGTTATGAAAAAATCCATGTCCCTATCAGCATTGTGCCATTTAGTTCACAACTAAAGGTAAGATATGCACAACTTGCTGTAAAATTTCTAACTGCCTTATAAGTTACTTTGAAGTATAACAGAAATTACTTATTTTAATTTTTTATTTTTTTAATAAAGTCATGCCATTTATACCTAAAGCCCAGCTGACATTATACTTTCTTCCTGATAGTGACTAATACTGGATGCTTAAGAATGAAGAGAAAGTATACATAAATAAAAGAAAAAATACAAGAATAAAGTGATGATTCTTGGGTATGCATATTTTCTCTATTTTAACACTGTATTAATTCCATCTGCTGTCTTCTTGAAGAGGTAAAGTTCATTTATATTTATAGTAATTACTAAGAGACCATTAAGCACTTATTATAATAATTTAAGATTTATACCTATTAATTTTTTAATTATCATTATTTTATCAGATCCTTTAGGAGATGGGCTGACCAAACTAGTATCCAACATTCAAAATGGTGAGTGCACACTGTGTTTATAAAATATAGTTACATTTGTTGGCTTTGTGTGTTCCTAGTAATTCTAACACCCCACCTGACCACAGCTGAGCGTTGAAATGGTGTTGTTAGACAAGTATCCACAGCTACTCTTAGGTACCTCTCCAAAATGTTAGTAAGAAATAAGACTCTCTGCAGATGTCTCTGTCTGTCTTTGTTTGCTACAACTATTCCTAATTGCAGCTTTTGCTGATTTGGTTGGTACTGTGATTTAAACAGCTAGTCCTTAAGTATCAGATTCATGGATCATTGGAGGCTGAAGAAGTATTCCGAGAAAATACTGCTATGTATTTGTCTTTATGTCCATATGTCCACATGCTGATGTGTTTTTCCTTTACACTCTCTCATATTTTACCTGGGGCATCCACTGTGGAACAGCTGGGAGTAGGGTGGGATCCTGCATGGATCAGTTCAAGGTTCAGCACTTCAGACTTGTGTGCTTGAAATGCCACACAAGCAGGTATTATTTAGGGAAATCTACTTATTACTGCAGAGAATCCTTTTATGAATTATTATAAGGATTCCTAATATTCAATTTCTGATGCATTGGTACTGTTGTGTATGAACTGAAATCTTCACTCTGCTTCATTTTGGGTATAGTTTCATTATTCTCTACTCAGGTAGAGGGACTTTATTCACCTCACCGACCCAATTACATAGTGATATTTTCTTTTCTGCTTAACTAAATCATTATTCAAGGTGGATGGCTTCTAAATGTATTCCAATTTACATGTTGGGAAAGAAATTATTTACATCCAGACTAACAAGAAACTTGGGCATTGTTAGACTAAGCACAGCAATGCAAGGGCACAGGCTATAAATTTTCCAAGCCAGACCAGGCAGCTCATATACATATACAGTGAATTAGGAAAGGTAGATGCCTGTGACCGAGTTGCAATAGCCATCACACTGATGATCACACTTGTCAAGAAGCCACTCTGAAGAGAGTGTTTGAAAGCCTACTTGTCTCCTGGCCTGGAAAAGCCGGACTAATGTATACACTGAACTCCTTTTTTTTGTGTGTGTGTGTTGTATATATCCAGACAGAGCAGTTTATGTCTGTGACTGGGTTACCTCATAGTGTCGTGTTATAGGTAATGAATTTTGAAAAAGAATGTCAGCATTTCCTTACATCACAAAAAAAGTAACTTTCTGTGACAAGGAAGAAATTTTAAGAATATATGTATCTGTAACTTGATAACAGTTTGGGTAGACAGATCTAACATAATATTCAGCAGATTGCTGTCAAGTTCAGGTATGGAGAGATTATTTCTAGATTCTGTACTCCTGTATAGCACGTAGGACTGCATAGCTGTGCTCCAGAGGAGTTCTCCTGCAATTGCATATTGTAAGTATCCTTTGTGGGCACTAAAGGCAAATACTGGTCATAGGTCAAAGTCACAGGAATCAAGGTGATAACCTTCAAAAGGAGCTGCTTCTGCAACAAATGAACCTGCACTTTGTGCACTATCTAATTAATCGGAAGCTTGCAATGTTCTTTCAGGCCTGATGTTGGAGTGAGATGCCCATTAGGCATACAAATCAGCAATGTGGTGATCAGGGTTAAAAGGCAGGTCACCCACCTGCACTGCGGTGGAAAATGTACTTTCTTTCAACCCTCTATTCAAGCACTGGAAATTCCCAAGTGGATCCAAACCAGGGTCACTTTATCTCATTAACTGCAGATCCCATGACTTTTTGTACCTCATTATAGATGCTTCAATATCCTTAGTGGAGTGCGCTGGTTTTGGATGGGGTAGGGTTCATTTTCTCCACAGTAGCTGGTATGGGGCTGTGGTTTGGATTTGTGCTGGAATCAGGGTCAATAATACAGATGTGTTTTTGTTGTTGCTGAGCAGGGCTTGCACAGAGACAAGGCCTTTTCTGGTTCTTGTAGCAACCCACCAGTGATGGGTTGGGGAGGCACAAGGAGGTGGGAGGAGACACAGTTGGGTCTGTTGACCCCACCCAATCACAGAGGTATTCCATACCATATGGTATCATGCCCAGTGTATAAAGCTAGGGGAGGAAGGAGGGAAGAGGAGGTTGTTTGGAGTGATGACATTTGTCTTCCTAAATCATCATCACAATGCATGAGTTTTTCTCACTTTTACTCTTCTGTTTCTCTCTCCTGGGGAAGAGTCACCTGGGGCAGGAGGAATGAGTGAGTGGCTGTGTGGGGCTTGTTCATGGCTGGGGTCAAATCACAGTAGTATTATTTTATTTTTTTTTTAATTAGCATTCTTTGTCCTTCCTCATCTCTATGGCAAAATCCCCATTTGATTATTATCAGTCAAATGGCAACCGACACAGATGCATTAGATTTATAGAAAGAGAAAGCTGTGATCATTCCAATTTCCACTGGCATTTTGAGATACAAATTATTCACTGTTTTCTCCACAGAAGGTAATATCACTTAATATTTGGTATAGTGTCTTAACCTTGCTGTAATATTTCTGATGCACAGGAGAAGACTTAGATGCAACTCACTGCTCTGTGTGTTCTAAGATTCTCATAGACATGCAAAGCTGTGAAATACAGCTCCAAAATGCTGCACTTTCTCAAGTAGGAAGGTCACATTAATTTTAATCTTTATTTTGCATCTCTTGATAATGTTAACATTTTCTAAATATTGCAGTTCCTGAAGCAGTTTAGTATTAAAAAAAAAATATTTCTTGGAAACTATTCCTTTGGTTTAAATTTGGAGTAACCCTTGCCAATACATTTACACACGTGCATATGTTAAGAAAATTTGTCTGGGTTTTAATTATTTAGTTCTTTGTCAGGATCATCTTCGCTGACTTTATAAGTTCATAAGGTGGTGTGTTTATAGTTTATTTCTGCCTTATATCTTTCCTCACTAAGTTTAGTGAGCTATGGCCTCCCTTCCCTACCAAGAAAATCAGTAGGCAACTATTGAAAAAGATGAGACAAATTCATGTGCTTTGAAACACTACAGAGTGTAAATTCTCTCCTGTTGTTCATCTTCTCTCCCACACTGTTACTCTTCTCTTCTTGTTCTTGCTTTCTTTGGTTCCTCTGCTTCCCTAATCTGTGAGATTGCAAAAGTGATGATTTTCTATTTGGAAGTATTTTTTCCTCATAGGATATTCTAAACCAGACTAATTCAGCATGCTGCCCAAACTGCATTATTATTTTTCTCAGTTGGCTGGATCCAAAGTCCACTGCCATCAATGGAAATAGCACAGTATGATCCAGAAAGATTAACTCCACTATCACTAGAAGGAGGGAATATAACTAAAAAGCACAGCCATCCCATAAAAAGTGCTGATGACATTCAAAGTCAGTCTCCCTCTTTACTGGGTAGTGGTGGAGGTAAATTGCAAAAGTAGGCCTCCTTATTTCTCTTCTCTGAAGGGCAACACCTGAGATGATTTAAATGTTGAAGAGAAGCCCAAGGGAAGCTTTTTGTGTAAAAAATCAAGGTTTGAGGAGCAAAAGCCCATGGAGCTTCAAGTAATTCAAAGAACAGATACTGAAGAAGTTATATTTATCTTTTGCTCTCTCCTTTTAGTTTAAAGGTAACATAAGTATCCTTGTCTACCTGAAAATTTCTATTAAATAAAAGAAAAAGCAAATAAACCTGAAAAAACTTAGTGAAGTCCTCCTGGAAGAATTTAGCCCAGGATTTTGTATGACTTAAGAACAATGGATAATGAAAAAAATATTGGGCATCACTGAGTGTTACATTGCATTTTTGTTCTCTAATAGAGGGCTATAACTCATTCCTGAGCCTGATTTTTTTGACAGAGTCAATATAAAAAATTATTAGCTATGAAAATAACTGATATACAGAGGTACCTATGAATTATTCTTTACAATCCTGGGTAAGCAGGCAAAATTGTTTGAAATTAATATCTAAAATATTTGATTTTATGATCCAGCAGTACCACTGATAACTAAGGCTGAAATATAAACTAAGAGGTTAGGAAATCTTAAAATCTTACTTTGTCTTTTCATGTGTTTCTGTCTCTCTTCATCATCTACCCTCTTCATCCTGAATGAAGCAACATACATGTGGAATGGTTTATGGTTGGTCATAAGCAGTGACTGATGTTGCCAGTGTTGGATTTGTCACCGGTGATTTGCTCATGTACTGCTGGAGAAGAAGGCCTTTCACCATCTCTCATACTTTTTATTTGTGTGTGTCTGTCTGTTCTACATCGTATAATTTACCTAGTCTGGGAAAAAATGTGAAGAGAAGGTAGATAGCTGATGGCAAGCATTTTAGAGAAATCATCCTTCAAACAAGTGGATCAAGAAAAGCTAACAGCACATAATTATCCCATTCATACGTTCCACTGATGTGGGGGTTTGAAAGACATTTTTCTTGCTGAGTTGGATTTAAATTTGCTCTAACAGGAATGGCACTGCCTTATATTTTGACACTTGCAGACTTTAGTCAAATGGGATAATGTTATATCTGTGCTTTCTCTAAAATTCTGACCCTTTAGCTTGGGCCATTAGCCATTTAAGGTCATTGTTGTTATTATAACTTCTTTCTGCTAGAACTTCAGAATTTCTGTTCTTTATAAATTTCATTTCAATGCTGTAATTCCCAGATATCACCATGCTTTTGTTAGATAATGTGTGTTCAGTAAATGGTGGAAAAAACTAAGCATGTATTAGCTCCAGTACTGTAAATAAGGAAGTGATAAAATTCAAGTACAAATGTCATCAGGTATTAAAATTCTGGAGATGGAGAGCAAAGCATAGAAAGTATTTAGTTGTATTCCAAATATTGCCTGTTTCTACTACGGATGTCTTGGCATCATGTCCTCTGAGAGAAATTCTCAGCAGGATCTTCTCTTTAAGAGTAGCTTCCTTTTAACTGGGCTCTTACTTCCATGTTGTTTTGTTAATACTGTCCCAAGATTCTTGTTTCTTCTTTAGCTGTATGGATAAATATTTAATATGTGGATGAATTCGGAACAACAACTTTTGCCAAAAGCATAAGATGTCAATATCTGCCAGGTTTTGTTTTTTAACAGCATCATCCCAACAATAGGCCGTGGTCTTTTCCAAATATATTCTTAGCTGGTGAACAGTATATAAGGGAAAACAATTTCTGGATGCTCTTTAATTAGAGTGACTGATGTTTTCTCTGAGGTTTGCAGACAGTGCTGACACTTCATTGTGCTTTTCTGAGGCAATAGCTCAGTGACAATTGACAGAGAATCAACATCTGCAATACTGAGAAGTAATATATTTCTCTACTTCTGATATTTCTGGGAGCCTTACAGCTCGATTTCAAGGTCACAAAGTCCAAGCAAATACAGAACTGACTTCCAGAGTTTAGAGCTCTGCATAAAACTCAAGCTATCATCCTGTTTCAACAAAGTTTTCCAAATTTATCTGGCATGGCTACTGCTGTTGATAGCAGCCTTTAGGTCTGTGTCAGGCCTGTCACACAGAGGAAGTCGTATGCTTCAATCCCTTCCTCCCCCTTCCCTGAGAACAATTCCTTGCTCCTGAAAGGTGGGACTGCTGCACACCTCAATCCTTCAGGCTACCGACGCTCACCTCAGTTGGGAGCTGCTACCTTCCCAATGCTGCTATAGTATAGGTTGAGGGACATCATTTGTCCTGAATCTATTCAAGTGTTTAAGCTGAAAAAAGTGATTTAATTTTTTACCCTAGGAAGTGGAGCATTTTGTTTCATCATTCTCAGATGAAATGTTTTGATGTTTAGTTTTGAAACAACAAAGAGATGCATATTCTGAATCAAGTTTTTAATTGGTATAAATGATTTCTTTCTGAAGGAACACTGGGATCTTGACTCTTTTATTTTCTCTGAGGGTAAGTCTTCGTTCACTGCTAAGTCTGTTAGGAATCTCCTTGAGTTGCACGGTGTCTGGTGTGATACAACGCTGAAGCCTCTGTTATTCTGATCTGCCATATGCTTATTTATTCTGCAAAAAATCTGTTGCTAACTTAATGCTCAGAGACATCCTTTGTCGCTATGCTAATTCATTTCTTGGCTATTTAACTGGCATGGTGACAGTCATAATGGGTTTTATGTAGACTGGAAACCAGACTGAGACCCACATTTCATTTTGCATAAGCCATTGTAAGGGAGGTAGAGGTCTAACAGTGAATATGGTTTTGGAGAGCTGAATGTTTTTCTCATTTGAAAGTAGTTTAATACAATAAAAATTTGGCACCAGAAAACTAGCTGCACATAAAAACCATGAATAAGTAAATTAGAAATACTTTTATTATTCCACTGTCAGTTCTTTTGTCAGACACACGCATCACACTGTCTCATAGTGATCCCACACAGATCTTAAGGAACCTTTCTATTAGGTATTTGTGCAGTCAGTTCTGTCAGAGACAAACTGATCTCTTTGCAAAGAATAGAGTTGATCTTTTAGGTCAGGAAAGCCACAGAGTTAGGGCTAGGGCTGGTATTTGTAGAAGTAACCTTCGCATGTTGGGCAGCACTGCTTTTTGTCGTGCTAGTGTGCTGAAACATCTTTTGCTTTGAAGAGGTAATGTTTATATTTTCTGTGCATTCCACACATATAGAAGGCAAGCCAAGAATCTGTTTATCTTGCCCGAAGTTTTTTATCAGTACAATTTTTTTTTTTTAGTAGAAAAATTATCCTAAATGGGAGATGATTTCTCAGAAAGCAAGAAACGGAGTTGCTTTACCTGTCAAAACCACTGGTGGATACCACCTTCTAAGCAACACTTATTCCCAGACCACTCCCATTAAATCTGACAATGTACAGTAGCTGGCAGTCTGTTTTTCCCATAAGTACTGCACGTGATCATGTAGTGAAAGGTCTTGTTAAAAAGTATGCACACAGGGGAATAGAATCAAAGCTTCTGTGGGAGCTGTAAATTTAAACATCTGGACTTTGCAGTATTGAAGAAGCTATGGTACCACTCCTTCACATAGATATGTCATAAAAAGTGATGAATATGAGCCATATTGAAGATAGATTTAAATTAACTTCAATATAGGAACCTCGTATTTTTCAAGATGTCCAAAAGATGAAATTATTCACCACAGACTAAGTGATTGTGCCACTTAATTTCATTTGAAATTTTAGACCTAAGAACTACTTTTAAAATAATGCAGACTGAGTTTGGGATGTGATGTCAAGAAGAATCACAGCAAAAGCTTGTGTGAATAAAGGTGACATTAAGGTGTCTTTGTATCACTGAGCTCAGATGGTTCTCTGGGCACTGACTCTGCTCCTGTAATTGCCAAGAGAAGTCTCAGTGCTGGTGAAGGAGGACTAATGATGCAGCTGAGGATGAAGTAAAATAGTTCAAGAAAGATTTAATCTTAAATTAGTGCAGCTACTAGGACATAGGAAAGGCACAAATACCCAGTTAATCTATTTAAAACTCTTCTAGCTCCAGAGTCTTTTAAACTGCTCTCTTTAAAATGAGTATTCTACAAGCAGCAACAAGGAACCAGCTCCCAGTGCTATTTCAATAGAAATGAGCAACAACTGTGTCAATCTCCTCAGGTCTTAAAATTTCCAATGCAATTGTGTTTAAAATCAGAAATTTTGGATTCTTCTGGGAGAAACTATCATTAACAAAATGTAGACTACATTAAGCATGGCAGGGAGCAGTTGATCCCTTTATACAGACTCGATTATGTTCTTGTTAGGCACTTATTTATGCTGAAGCTTTTTCGTGCAGAAATGCCTACTATCATAACAACATGTTTAAACTGATATGCCTCTGAATGTTGCAATAGGAAAAAGCAGCTCAATAGTGCGAGTCGGCTTTGTAGTTTTTTAAGGACTCCTGTGTGTTTATAACTGCCTGTCTAGATAAATTTATACAGAAGTAGCACTAAATTGTATCCTTAGGTGTATCCTATTGTTAATTTAAAACCCAGGATATTTGAAAGTCACCTAGTCACTGCTGCAATCCTGTATTCAGGGAGAAAAAAAATGGACATGAATGATGTGGCAAAACCCCAGAGGACACACAACAAACTCATAAAAATATTTTTTGATGGAATTTTTATCTTTCCCTGTGTGCAGAGCCACTTTATATGACTGGGATTGGTTGTTTGTTGTTTGCATTTTTTATTTAGGAACAAGAAAAAGTGAGCCCATGTTGTGACAATGTGAGCTGTTGTGTGATCTGTAGATTATTTGCTCTTCAGTGGTCTTGCTGTTGTCTTCCTTCTGAAAGAGGCGCTCTGGCAAAGCAGTTTTCTTTCCCACTGAATTTCATTACTTCCTACCAAATTAGTTCGTGGAGAAGATACACTGTTGTCCATTCAATTACCTTCCCCAGACACGCAGTTCATGACATGCAGTGGTTCTGCCAGGCTGCTCTGACCTCCCCCTTGGTGCCGTTGGGATGTTGAGACTGAACATGAGAGTCCTCTACTGCATTGACCAGGAAAGACGACAAGTTTGAATAGGAGAAAAACCAAAACCAAACACTCTCCCTCCCACAATAAAAGGTTATAAACAAAAAATATTTATTACCTATCTCATACCTCTTCATTTCCATCAGTGTCCCTCTCCTGCTCATACACACTTCATATACATTTCAGTGTCTTCCCTACTCTCAACTTTGAACTCAAACAAACCGTCTCTGATTCCAACATGGAAAATGAAATACAGAGTTTCTTAAATCTTTGAACCGCAACTCCTGGATTTATCTGATACCATTCTGTCTAAATCAATTTTTGTGCCTAGACTATATTGTTTTCTGTAGGAATTATAACAGGATCACCATTTTAGATGCATTTTGCATATACAGACTTCACCTGGTCTTCAAAGGGCTTGTTTGGTACTGTATTGAGCCACCTGCAGCTGTGAGGGCCCTCATGCCATATGACCAAACAGTATTTACTTCTCTGATAATACTCTTTGCTAGTGGTAGGAGCCCCTTGAACGTGTCTAGGACAAGCATTTCTCCTTTTTGTTAATAGCACACCTGCTCACCTATTGCAAACAACACTCAGGCAATCCTTCATTAAGTCTTTAGACATCCATCCCAGTTTTGACACCTAGCAATTATTCCAGTAGGCAGCTGTTCCTTCAGCATTGTTTTACGCTTCGGAATCACATATGGTGGCAATTTCATACCATCTGCCGACACTGCCAACATGACTGTAATGTGCATTTTTTCATTCCCCAAAGTTTTTTATGATGACAGATTTTGTGCCTGTTTCTTCAATGGTGTAATTGGGTGGTGTGTCAAAATAAACCGGCGTCTCATTGGCATTACCCATTTGGCTCAGCAAGTAATTGTGGTCTCTATATAACTCAATCACATGCTGCAGGAATGCATTGATTTTTCTGGAGTCGTTACAAAGTAGGCACAGGTATAACAAAGTTCTTCACTGTAGGCAGAATCCATTGTGCCACATCATTTGTACACATCGACTATTACTTGGCTTGAATTCTCTCCATGGAGTGTTTCGTGCTTGTGCTATTTCTTGATCTTTCAGTTTAATGATTTCCTATATAAATGGGTTTCTGCCTTTTCTTGGAATATGCAACAATTCTACAACTTACTCTTCTACTTTGTGAGATTTTTGTTTTGGGCGCACTTATTATAAGTGTATATACGTATATATACTTATATATATTTAATATATATCTTCCCACCACCACATATCTTTTTTTTTTTTTTTTTAATTTTTTTTTTTTTTTCCCCACAAGAGGTACCACCAAGCTTAAAATATGCATTGTATATCTTTTGGTCCCTTCCCTGTTGCACTCGTTTTTCTCATCTCGATCAGATCTGCTCTTTCACACATAACTTATAAAATTCAAGGAGATTCATAAAACTGTGAAAGATCACTGTGGTTTTCTGAGTTACAGTACACCACACAACTTCACAAGTCAGTGAGAAAACCAGCTAGCATGCTAACACCATGTTTTATTTAAACTTAGAGTTGCTTTGGGAATATCCGTGCTCCTTCTTCACAAGGAGACCTCCCACAGTGCACACTCCCTTTACCTTCATTAATCTTAAAGGAAGATGAACCAATTTAAGTTGAACTACATGAGGGGAAAAAAAAGTCCTCTACTTTTTTTGCTAAGTATGACAACTTGAATTTAACTTTTTTGTTTTAGGTGTTTATTCTAGGCTCCCTTTATAATGTAATGTGTTTTCCATTCTCTCCTGTGGTAGGTGACTAGAAAAAAAAGTGGAAAAGTTTCCCTCTGTAGCTGCCTTACTATGTAAATGACTATACTAAATGACTATCTGCTTCAAAAGCCAAAATTTTAGATGACTGAAGTTCAATAGAACAGGGACAAACAGCTGGGGTGACCTTGTCGCTCTCTACAACTACCTGAGTGGAAGTTGTAGCCAGATGGGGTCAATCTCTTCTCTCAAGTAACCAGCAATAGGATGAGAGGAAATGGCCTCAAGTTGTGCCTAGGAGAGGTTTAGGTTGGATATTTAAATAAAATATAAAATTCTTCACCCAAAGGATTGTGAAGTGTTTGAGCAGGCTTCGCAGGAACGTGGTGGAGTCACCAACCCTAGATGTATTTAAAAGATGTGTAGATATAAATTGAGGGAGATGGTTTAGTGGTGGACCTTGGCAGTGCTGGATTAACAGTTGGACTTGATGGTCTTAAATGTCTTTTCCAACATAAGGGATTCTATTATTATACTGAGGTGAGGGTTGGTCTTTTCTTCCAGGTAACAAGTGAGAGAACAAGAGGAAATGGCCTCAAGTTGCACCAGAAGAGGTTTAGACTGGATATTAGGAAAAATTTCCTCACTGAGAGGATGGTCAGGCATTGAAACAGGCTGCCCATGGAAGATGTGGAATCACCATCCCTGGAAGTGTTCAAAAAGTGAGTGGATGCAACGCTTGGTTTAGTAGTGAACGTGGTGGTGTTGGTTTAATGGTGGGACTCAGTGATCTTAGAGGTCTTTTCCAACCTTAATAATGTTATTATTTTATGCTTTTCTTTCTCATTTTTAATAGCAGTAGAGTTGTGGGAAAGGGATCTGGAAGTATAAGGAAGTGAGGCAATAGTGGAATCATGATTTACTGAAATGTTAAGGTCTCTCTGCCCTTTTCTTCCACTCAGACCTCTGGGTTTTTCTTTTATTTTTTCTGAGTAAATGTATGCAAATGCAAGCCAGGGTTTTGTCTTTGTAAATATATGCCAGGGTGTTTATTGTTTTGTTGCCAGTAGGTTTGCCTACTGAGGCCTCCCAGCCCCTGTGCTTATATACTTTTCACACTGTAAAGGGATCAGAGCTCCTTGGGAGACACAGTGCCAACATTTCTGCGGTGCAGAAAATAGAGAAGTAGTGGTAAGCCGGTGCTGATATATTGTTAAAATTCCGAACTTCATTATGTGGGAGTCTACTAAATCTTTATTTTGCAATCTGAATTCAGAAAGGGGAAAAATGATGCTGAATCATTTTCTTTCTCGCCGGGAAGAGTTTCACGCTCGCTGCCTGTGCTTTGTAAAGGCTGCATACATAGTTAAGCACCTTTAGCGTTTACAGATGCCTTTACATTTACAAATGCCTTTATCTTCAGAAGCATATTTGACACACTAGGCTGGCTTACAGTTTGAAAAGCCAGAGAATCATTCAGTGAATAGCTGAATACAGAACGTTTGAAACAATCAATGACAACTTGCCAGGGCTTGGACAAAATGCTCCCTATTGTAAAAAAAGAGCTGTAGAGCAGCCTGTGAAACTCGAGTGGTCATCTGATAGGAAATGAATGCAACCCATCTCCAAGGAGCTGAGCAGATATTAACACCACCAGTTGCCTGCAGTCACAGCGAAGTTATCTCCCTGCATTCAGCTGAGCTGTTCATGTTCTGCTTAGGAATGAAAGGATTGCTGCTTTTGCTGGCCTTCACCTCTTAAGTATTTTAATATTGAGCAAAATGTGGTGTGGCGGCNTTAGATCTGTTTACACAAATGTAGTTTTCCCCCTGAGTTTATGAAATCATGGTAAAAGCTACAGATACAGGTAGTCCCTGAATCATTTGACTTTATGCAGGATTGAAGGTGAAATCCTATTATATGAACATTTGCTGATTTCTCTTTTTGTTATTAAACTATTAATAGCCCACAGCTACTAGAAGGAAAGAAAATTAGAAGCTGGTGACTTGACTTTGTCTTTCTTCTTTATTCTCTACATCCACTTAAAAAAGAGTGACTTACCTCTGGTTGTGAGATGCAAATAGAGGAGTGTGGGAATGTGGGTGTAAATATTTTAGCACTGGCACAAAACCTTGTTTATTCAATTTAAAGTGTATTAGTCTGTTACATTGCTTCACATTCAGTTGCTCCCATCTCAAAATCTCAAGTTGCTGGCATTCTTGATATATCTGTAAGATTTGGGTGGGAAAAAGTGTTTTCCCAAATCTATCAAATATATATTCAGACTTGCCACCCCACTGAAATCCAGCGTAAACTGTTGCTTTGACAGGAACTCACTTTAGATGAGTATTGTAAAGAATTAACCCTAAACAAGATTTCAGATAATCTGTATTATCACCACTCACCACTGAAATGGAACTGCTTCTCCAGTAAAACAAAGAAAATCAGCAGTAATCCAAGTTTCCTCCAGAAATACTATAGTTACCAAGAAAAATGAGTAAGTAGGGTGAACTCTTAGCCTTTTGAACTTGCAAGCAGAGTAATAGAATTTTGCACACAAGAGGAATGGTATTTGTTATTACCACATCTCCTCCTCTTGACTTTCATTGGACATATAATTGTATACTCTGTGTATTGGTATATTAATAAGGATTACTGTGCTACAGTGCAACACAGCAGAGTGCTCAGAGATTCAAAACACAATGACTATGAATGAAATTAGCTGCTACTACTAAGAGACTCTTCTATATTTTATTTCTTTGCGGTTTGTATGACTATCATCTGTGAATACATAGGAAATTATGACAAAAGATATACATGGTAATTATATTTCTCTGTTATCAGAGTGTCTAAAAATGTGTAGTTATGTGTTCTAATATTTGCCCTACTACAAACTTTGATTTATTTGGGGGATTTTTTTTTTCTATGGGAATTGGTCTAAGTCATGGTAGTAAAGGAGGAAGAATTAAATGGATATAATTTTTTCTGTTCTGGTGAATTTCCGCCAGAGATCTAGAAAATCTTTCATGGAGCCTGTCTAAATCAGCAGTAAATGATGTGCTTTTCTACCAGGTGGATGTTGAATTGATTCAGAGGTGATCAGCTGCTGCATCATCTTTATTTTCACACATCAAAGGTAGGCATATTGCAAGCAATTAATCATGTACTCGTTTATTGTTTTGGAGTAAATGCATTTTACACGCCTTTTGTTGCTGATTTTAATTTAATTACAAATCATCCCTGTGTGTATCTGTCATTACCTTAGTGAACACAAAAATGAAAGGGTGAGAGGAAAAAAGAACTGTTTGCATCTGTGCCTGTGGTTACTTTTGAAACAAGGGGCATACAGCAGGTTAATTATCACTGGTATTTTTAAAACAAATTATCTTTTAGAAGTGTTTACATACATATTTGGTTACTAATATAAAAACACTCATTTTTTTATATAAAACTATTTAGTTGGTCGTTAGAACCAAGCCATTTTGATCTGAGGGCCCAGTTTGATGGGGCGGAGTTTATCCAGAATAGGCCAGTGTGTGCTGGGAACACCAGACAGAAAATAAGGGTATTATACGATGATTCTTAAAAAAATGAATTTTACCTCTTTTGTCTTTTCTACTTACTAGTGTAGATAACAGTCCTTGGTAGTAGAACTATTTCCTTTCACAATCCCCAGTCTCTTTGTTAATGTCTATGGCAATAAAGATCATGGGGTGGTTTTTTTTGCCTCTAAGCTTGTTATTTGGTGTATGGGTTGGTTTGCACCACGATGTGTTTAACATGGATGTTAAAAAATCATGTAGGTGCTACTCTGTGGGAACTTTTCAGTTGCCCACTGCCTTTTCATTGAGAACAAGGGTTGAGCATTTGGATTTTAAACTTTTTAAATTGTGGCAGATAGGAATTCTTTAAAAAAACCCAAGGGCAGCAATAAATTTCCATCAGTTGAGACTAAATCAAGGTTTCTATTTTAATTCCAAACCCTAATCTTTATGGAACAACCAAATATGAAGCTCCTATGTCATCTTGTCTTCAAAAAAAGTGAAAAATTAACAGACAGGAATTTTGGAAACTTTGACAATAGTGGTTGTGAAAAGTGTCAGAATAGCTGTGTCTGTAATTGCAATTAAAAAGTAATAAAGCACCTTTTGGGTACAGAATTAATGAATTCTTTTTGACAAACAAAGAACAGAACACAATTCCTCTATTCCTCTTTTTCTTCACTTCCTGTCCTTTCACAAAGTGACACTATTGATCTGGCACTGTAGGAAATATTTATTTACATTTCCTGATAGATTTAAGTCTGTGGTGTTATTTTCTTATATTTATAATAATGGAGTTCTTTAAAAAGGAACAGGTAGGTGATTATGAGTAATTTCTGTTTTTGCATAAGAGTGCAAAGAGAGGAGGATGTAGAGGTGTCACATCAGCATTCACATTTGTATCTCCCAGTACAGAGTTTTATTAACTTAATGGATGAGTTAATTTAGCTTTTTTATTATTTTTTATTAATTAATTCTTTTACCATTTCCTAAATCCTGTCCTTCATCCTTTCTGTTATACCCATTCTTTGTAAACCCCTTGTGTAAGTCTGACTTCTTTTTAGTTTCAGAGGATTATGAACAATCTCTGAGTTAAATTGGGGTGAAATCATAACTGAATGTGGAAACTGACCCTTGGAGTCTAATACTAATTTTCCCTCTTATAAGCCAAGATTAATCTGATAAATGTTCTGAAAACTCTTTTAATTAGTAGACACTTTTTGGGGGGCAAGGGAAGAAAAAAAAAAAAAGAAGAAAAACCACCCAAAAAACCCAGAGAAAGCTCTTTTCACCGTGTTTTTTCACAGTAGTTTAATTTCTGTGGAGCTTTTGTCATTTCAGTCACTTAAGACTTAAAGCCCAAGTTCCTTGCAAAAATAGAATGGGCAAGACCTCGGTTAATGCTTTTGCTCTTTGATTAAAATCACAAAGAGTTCCAGCTTTTAAAAGTTCTTAGACTTGAAATTGAAATGCTGGATAACTGAGGACTCATTCAGTGAATTAAGTATTTGTGTAACATTGTATGCATAAGTCTGGTTATAGTACTCGATGAATCCTTTAGTCTCCATAGCACTGGAATATATTATTGTAACACAGTCTAGAAAATAATAGAGAAAATACTGATTTTGTTAATGGCAAAATTCTGCACTTTGGATGAAAATTTTAATGGACATTTGCGTGTGATGCATCACAAGTTTAAATAAATGTGAGTCGCTGGCCAGAGAATGCAAAAATAGGAATCCATTAGAGCTTCTATATCATAATTTCAGTTTTGGTTCAATTGTGAAAGATGTAGCAATTTAACAACAGCTATTTAAGAACAATGAAGCTGATTGATGAGCAAGGATGTGCCATCCTTCACACCCCCTTGGGCTACATAAAGCTCTGGCAGATGTGAGCCATTCTCCTGGAGCGAGGATTTGATCGCACCAGACCCTGGACCTCTGAATTTGGTTTTCAGACACCAAAATATTTACCCCTGTGTACTCGGTGTTCTTGCCAATAGAAGAAGGCACCAGAGGAGGTGAGACTGGTGTGTCGCATGGGCTAAGAGAGCAGCATGGCAGAGAAGGGGAAGGAGCACTAAGTGCTAGTTCTGTATAATTTTAAACGTATAGCAAGGCACCAGTTTTTATGGCGAGGCCTCGTATCTTGCCCAGAAGTGCTAGCAAGGGCAATTATCATTTTTATCAGCTATAGCTGACATTAACTAAATCTTACTTAGCTCATGTCCCTGCAAATCTAGGTGTCAGCCAGAAACTATAAAACCATATCACTGGGCATCATCACATTATCATCTCATAAGTCAGACACAAGAAGATGTAATGTGTGGAAACTGATTTGTGTTTTCTGTGTTTCAGAGGCTGCTAAAAGCATTCCAAAAATCCCAGTCCTCAGTCCTCGTGTATAGCAGGATCTGACTATACAGGATTATTTTTTTTTTTCAGTTGCAGCTTTATGGCAGGGAATATATTTCAGAATTAGTTGGATTTAAGAATGGCTGCAGAGTCTGAGTTAACTTAGGATGGAAACTGCAAGCTTCAGCCACTGGGATTTATTTTAAGTGATGAACACCAGAATTATAAATTGTGGAGTATTATTGAAAAGTGACTGTGTAGAGGAAACAGACTTGTTCTACAGACCAGTTGATAGAGTAAAACAGGAGTAATATAAATATTGAGCAAGTAAATTGCTAGGAAAGTGGGGAAAATTGTTGATCCAGATCCCTTACCTAGAATAAGAAATAAATTTACTTTATTCTTTCAAGATTGATGCAGGACATATCTGCATAGAAATTTTACATGATAACTGGGAAGCCCAAGAGGTGTCATAAACCCTTTAAAGATGTTATCTGCTTCCAGAAGCCTGCAGTAATGTGAATGTTAATCATATCCCCTCCATAACACCTCCAAAAATGTGTAACACATGAAGGCTAAAAGAATTCCAGCCTTATCTTCATTATCCTTCTTCCACCTATAAATACTTTTCCCACCACCAAGGAATACCTCTGAAATAGCAAGTGCTGTATTGGTGTGTGGTGTGGGAGGGGACTTGGGGAACAGGACAGAATAACAATATCTGGTTAACTTCAGCAGAATCTAAGTATAAATCAGAGCTTATTTTGCCAAGTCTCAAAGAAATCAGTGAGGTCGCAGATTGCTTGTTTAAGTGTAAATATGCAGCTGTTGGACTGAAACAAAGTTCATTCCACAACACTAATCTTTGTTTCTAACTGGAAACAAGTATCTGCTTTGCTGAAATGGAAGTGCACTCATCATTTACTGATCTGTAAATATCTTAAACTTTATTAGGGAATTTATAGAATTTTTCTGTTTCTCCAAATACCAGATCTGGTTCATGAGAATGTCATTAGGTGTATGTTCACTCATTTTATCTGCATTGATTCCTTGTCTTTGTATTGCTAATACATTACTCTGTAGTGGATTTTGCTCCTAGTCGCTGAATAATGTATGTACTGAGGATTGGGCATATAAATGTGTGATAGTGTACATACTTTGTGTTTAAACCGTTATCATAGAACATCAATTAATGTTGCAAGTAAATTAAAATTCAATTTGACTGTGTTTTATAAATTAAAAAAAATAGGTAGAGTTATATGGATTTTGCTGTTTCTTTTTCTGGAACAGGAGCTCAAAGCTTCTTCAGCCTCTGTACAATATAAAGTAATATTTGTCAAAATTGCTTTAACTAGTCAGATAGGTTAATGGACTTTACAGAATCTTTTACAGAACTCAGTCAGCAGATCTGGGTATTTTGGCTATGCCAGCCCAGCTCATAGAGTAACGCCTTTCTTGGCTTCTAAGAGTTGCCTTCATTTATTCCTAACTGCTTAATGAGATATTTTAATAGGAGACAAAAGAGGAGCAATGTGGTTTGGGAGGACTGAAGACACGGGAGATAGAATTTTTAGGCTACATCTACAATAAATATCCAGGTGGAATCCTGTCTCATGTAGCACATGAAACATTCAGGGCAAAGGGAAATTTGAAGGGGTAGAGGTCCACAATACAAATGTGGTGGATGTAGAATGAGTTGACCTGAGCTCTGATGTATCTGTAATTGACCTAAGTCACCATCATTGGAAAATGCAAAACAGTTCATAAAGAGTGTAACATGTTTTTCCTTATTTTCTCTTTCTTTTCTTCCAAAAGCAATTGCTTTCTAGCTCCAGATGCTACTCCTTATGCTTTTCCATGGCACCTTGACCTTCTCAGGTCTCCAAATTCCCAGACAGATAAAAAGTATACTTTGTGATTTTTCAGGCTGCTACTGAGCTAATTTATTGAAATGAATGTATACGCTGTTTGGTTGACCAGCTGATGAATGAGAACTCCAATAGTTGCTCATTCTATAGGGATACAAATTTGATCTCTTTATTTCTACTCAGAAGTTGATTTTCTCAGGCTTAATGTTCCTGATGCCCCCAGACTTGTATGGTTGGAATTAGATGATTTATTGAAAAAGGTTTCAAGAGGAGGTAGGCAGCATGCCTGAATAAACTTTGTTTCTTAGGAATTCAGGCGCAGTTGGAAAGAAAGATGCTTATTATGGGATAGGTTTTAGACTTCTGCTGCTCCCCAGAAAAATCAAGGACAATACAACAACATAATAAACCGAGCAATCTATCTAACTGTGATTAGTGGATACATTTGCAAGCTATGTAGTAATCTGAACATTATACTTCCAGAAGCAATTTATCCTCATCCTTTCAGGCTTTTTTGCCCCTATAACCTTTGTAGCATCTGATTTCCTAAAATCTGTCTATCCATCCAAAATTTAATTTTCTCCTTTACCCTTCCAAATTCTTATTTTTTCTTACAGTGATAGGATGGCACCATCCTTACCTGTCAATCAAAGCCAGCACAGTGCTGCAACCTTCAGTACTAATCTCATTTACTGCCTCTTCAATAATATCACCTGCATTCCTCGTTTTGCTCCCAATTTCACAATTCCAATTCAGATAACTTTTCCTTATTTTTAAAGTCCTTCATAGCTATGATACTCCCTGCTTATCTGATTTATGCTCTATTTCCTCACCCTCAACTTCCTCCCTACCAGTAACATTGTTTGCTATCTGTCTGTCCATCTCCATCACTGCTTTCTTTATTCTGTTTCCTAAACAGAGGTAAAACTTCAAAATTTATGTTTTCAGAGTCTGTTTTCCGGGCAAATTTCTATTATGAGGCCTGTAAGAAATTCAGAGTTCACAGTAGCTAGAGAGAATACTATTATTATTTAGAAGGAGAAAGGAAAGAATTTACACATTAACACATATCTACACATGTATATATAGATACACTCCCATATATATTTGTTGGAGAGTGCTATTTAGGGCAATGGCAGCCTTCTGAGTGCAACAACAATCTATTAAGTTATTAAATCAATACTCTTGCAATATTGTATACTTGCCAGACAGTCTCCATTTTTTAACCCCCATTAAAGCTCATCTTCACTCATCATGTGTTCTCCATCCATATATTTAATCATAACTACACACAAGCAATAGCTGAAAAAAACCCTTAAAATCTATGTGCCCCGTATATTTTGTGAGTTTGCCAGGCTTGTATAATTTTCTTTCATAAAGGTCTGAGATGGCTGGAGAATCTGTGCCTTCCTTGAATCTTTGGAGCACAGGCATTCCACAATTACTCCCTGCACCTAGTGAAAAAGGTGATATTTTTCCTGGCCCACACACATTTGCTTTTCTATTCCTGAACATACCAGGAAAAACATAGCAGGTTCCTTTTATCTGCTTTGGATTTACAACCAAAATATTGGTGGTGTGGTGCTTTTTTGCTTTGTAGGAGTGGAAGCTCCCAGCATTGACCTAATTTTATGTAATTAAGGATCGTGGGAGTTTTGCTTACCATTACCTTTAGCAGGAACGGTGATGACAATTCTGAGCAATTTTACTCATCCAAGCTTTGAAAATTTAAATGCTTATGAATTTCTTTTTGGTTATTGCTTGGCAGTGCTGAGATTGGTTTATTGACGTAAAATGCAAAAGTCAATGAGACAGAAATCACTTAATTCATTCTTTATCTTTTGGGAAAAAAAATGGAAATAATCAGAAAAAGTAGAAATATCCATTTCAAAGTTATAAAGAAATGTTTTAACTTTTTAAATTTTAAGTCAACCACGCTTTTTGTTAGATTTCTTGGGATGAAAAGGTTATATTATGTCATATTAAGTTTTCTTATTCTTGCAGTTTAAGTTCTATATTAATAATTATCATTATGTACCTATATATTCAGACATAGGGTCATCTTTGTGTTCATCACAGAATGATACTCCCAGATGTTTTGAAATGTCAGTGTTCATTGCTTTTGGGGTGCATGTGTGTGTTCTTTGTTTTGTTTTAGGTTCAAAGGTGTTGCAGTCACCAAGTCAGCAAAAAAACCCCACCAAAATGCAACTGTTCAATTAGTGTATAACACAAACTAAAGATTAAGAAATTCTAAAATCCAATTTTATTCGTGTCATTCAAGAGACTGAAAAATGTGGAATTTTTATTTATTTATTTTATTTTTTAATTATCCCGGTAGAAAGGCTATGTAGTGTTTCTACTAATATAAAAAGAAAAAAAAAATAATGGACCTTATTCTTTGCTTTGAACATGTACCCTTAAAACCAGATGTAAGATCTGTATGATGTTCCATGGGAATGAGAATGCTCAACGTTAGAAGTCTTTTTTTTTTTTTCCATTTTCTTTTTAGCCTAGTCAGTATTTCATTCACACACACTGTTAATATTCTTGTTGCCTAAATCATATATTAATGTTTTTGGTCTCCGTAGCTGAAAGGCATAATTCCAGTAATGAGGAGAAATAAGCAGAATGCTTGATGAAGTAGCTAAGCTCCCAAACAACAAACAAAATGTTTCATCAACTGTGTTTTAACAACTACAATATGAAGCTGCCACAGTTTTGTCGTTTCCTCACCAAGAAACGAATCTCTTTTTATTACAACGTGGTATGGTATCAAAAGGGTCACGTCAACCAAAATTGTTGCGAAAGCATAAAATGCAACAGGAATAGAAAGCAAGCGAGGAGGAAATTGTAGAAAAAGTGATGTTTTCAGAATTATTTCATACAGTGATCCTGTTGGATTTTTTTTCCTTCTGTGAGACCTCCAGCACACCTACTAAATCACATGAAAACAGGCAGTATCAGCAGTTACCCCAAGGTAAGTGATACAGTCTCCTGGATAAATCAGTTATTTTGTTCCTTACCTTTCCAGTATTTCATATTGAAAAGGAAGTTTGACATTTCTAAGACAGTACTAGACTTTTAAATATCTATTTTTTGTCCTTTTTCTTTTTTTTTTTTTTTATTCTGTGAGATTTACAGTGTAGAAACTGCAGTTGAGAAGAAGGGGAGAAATCAGAGAAATTGGAGTTAACTTCTAAGTTACTGATAGCTGAGTTCCCAAGGTTGTGTGCTTTCTTCATTATTTGTGATATATCTTTTCTAGATGTAGAAATATAGTTGTATAATACTTATAATAATTAGTTTTTATTTAACTGTTGCAATTATTTTTACAGTATTCCCTGACAATTATTGATATTTTAAAGGGAAAAAAAATAATCTAAAGGATTCTTAGGATTATTATTTTTTTTACTAGATACATTAAAGAGTATCTTAACTATCTTCTATCAAAACTTTTACTTTCCTTTTTCCCTAGAGCATTATAATACCCTTTCTAAGCAGTATTAACAGTTATACATAGCCTGCCTCTACAGAAACATACAAATGGATGGAAGCATGTTAAAACTTTTGGTCATAGCACTGTGTGATGCAGATGTTACCAAGGGGATCACCTGAGTATTTCTATTTATTCTGAATTTGACTCTCATATTTTTGGTGCATGTGAACTAAGTCCACTTTGGGTGAAACAAGGCTAGGATCTGTGCTCCCACGTACTCCACACCCCCAGCAGGCGCACAGAAATCCTGAACCAACAGCTGGTTCCTCAAACCCGAGGTATAGCGGAATATTTGCTCCAGCAAACCAGCCTAACCATTGCTTCCTCTAGGAGGAAAGATTTCCTAGGCTGAAAAATATCCCAGAGCACCTGTGGGCCAGCAGAGGACTTGCAGATCTGCCTTTTTACATCCTGTGGCTATTGGGTGAAACGTTGCTGGTCAGTTCAAAGGTAAGACAGGGATGTAATGCGACATGCACTAGAGGCAGCCCTAGAGAGACTGAAGGGTGGGTGAAAACAGCTATACATTTTTTGAAATGTGCCTTTGGCATGGTGGGAGAGACAGGATCTGTTGGGAAAGTATCCTGATTTTATTAATTGCTTGCTCATTATTCCATGAGCAAGCTTACACATTATCTCCTGGTTTCAGATAAGGCACAGCTGGAAATCTGTCTGATGCCATCAGCTCTTTTGAAGTGATTGGGCAATACCTGGATGATTAGAAAGAAAAATCTACAGAAAGAGATTTTTTATTAAATACATTATGCTCATTGTACAAACTGACATGGAGTGTTATTTCAGCCATTTCTTATGTATTTAATCAAATATGTCAGTACCATATGTGGTGCTGTCTTTCTTCTGAGTATATTAAGTGTACAAAAAATAAAAATAAAAAATTGCAGCAATGGAAACTACAGTCAAAGATTGCATTCAGTCTGGCAGTAGTGAATTCTCGCAGAGTTACTTGAGGAATGTGAGAGAGACCAAACCAGGTCAGACTATTTCTGACAAAGTCTTCTGTCCGACAAAGGCCAGCAGTGGATGTTTAGAACATTACAAAAATATAATGACATTTCGTGCACTACTGTCCTAACATCCCATGACCTGTGGTCAGAGGCTTTCCTAGACAGTAGTAAGGCTTTGCATTTTATCACCTTCAAAGGACTAGACTTTTCCTTTAAATGTACACCAATTTTTATGTACTGTAGCTCTTTATGAGGAGACAGAAAGGTCATTACTTGATCTGCATGTTCTACTCATGACTCCATTTATTTATACCATGTACCACTCCCCCCCACTGTGTCTTTTTCAGGCTGGAGGGTCCAAGTCTGTTTTGTCATTTCTTGTACAGAAAGCATTTATTACCTTGACAATCACTGTCATTCTCTTTTAAAATGTCACATTTTCAGTGAAGCCTTTCTGATGTGGGAATACTGTATACTTAGAGTATTTAGCATGAAGGTGCAGCACAGTTTCCTACACAGTCATAAAGAAAATTTCTGACTTATTTTCTCTCTTTCCTGATTATTCCCAAACATGTTTGTTTTCTTTTTAGATTTCTCTTGATAATTATATTGGTGATTTAAATTGGCCAGAGCCTTTAGGTGTAGTTGTATATTTAGTTTTTTCCATACACAATTAACTTTTTATTTATCTGTGATGAATTTCATTGGCTCCCCGGTGAGTCCCCTGGGGTTTCTCTGTTCTTTGAAAGCAGACATCATTTTTGCTATTGTGAATAAGTTGGTATCGTCAACACACTGTGTCATTCATTGTTTATCCAGTTTTTTCTATCATTTATGAGTGTGTTGAGACACTCTGCTTCATGTTTCTGTTTGCCAATCATTTGAGGACCTTTGCCATCATCCTGTGTCTGGGTTTCTTAAGTGTTCATTTTGTGATCCTGTAAGATACCTTTTGGTATTCCAAGTGGATAATATACAAATCTAATTTATTGCTATAGTTGTTTATCCCCTTCAAAAGACCCCTATAGTTTGGAAGGAAATATTTTTATTTACAGAAGTTGTATTAAATCATCACAATGTCTTTTATTCCACATTAATTCATTTCTTTATTATGAGCATCTGATCAGTTCTTTAACCCTTGACTTCCATTTGAACTGTATGACAAGTATGTTTTACTTTTTCTGTGGTCTTTTTACAGGCATCTTTCTTTTTCTGTGTTTGAAAATTTTAAAATATTTTAATGTATATTGTCTGGTTTTAGTTCTTTTCAAAGTTGCTTTTCAAGCTCATATTTAGCCTGCTAAAACTCAGTAAAGGTTATGACACCTTCCATCTTCCTCAGTTGCAAATATCTTCATTATTTGAAAGCAGCCATCTCAATTTCAGTACCTTTGCCTAGTTTGATATTTATCCAGGTTTTCTCAATGTCATAAAATTTCCTTTGAAGTGTTATGCATATGAGTTGTGCCTCTAATATTGTGGTTTGAAACAGTTTTGAGCCTACTGTAATAAATTACTCTTTGGACTGCCCTTCACTCATTTTAACAACTTTATTCTTTGGTATTCTGCATTTTACAATTTGTAGTACCAAACAGTAGCAGACTTTGCAAATCTGTTTGGCCCTATATGGGTGCCCAACCTTTTTGTCTGCTTGATTTATGCAAAGCAGCTCTTTAACCATAATCTCTGAGCCACACATTACTACTAGTCAGGACCTGGTTAAAAGTTTATTTTGTTTCCTGACTAGGGCCTCCATAAAGCAATCCTTTAACATGCCTATAAATTTGAATTTAATCTTATGCTCTGGTGGAATATTTGTCAAATTCAAGGTACAGCTGGTCTCCCATATGTATTGCAGTTGCCACTCTTGCAGCTTCCCTGAGCATGTCAAATGACCTTCTAAATATTTAACATTCTTTTTCACCATGCTCATTGGGCAACCGTATATTTTAAATTCAGTGTTATCTTTTAGGATATGTAGACTTGAGGTAATTGAAGGACCCAGTTCAATGCAAAAGATGTATTCATCTTCCAGTACCTCCAGTGTGTTGGGAGTTCAGAGACCCTCTTTGAATCTGTATGATGTAAGCATGTGGGGTTTATCTACAGCTGACCATCTAAAAGAAATTTTGAGGACATCTTGATTACTGGGCTTAATACTCTCTTTGAGCTTTGAAAAGACTTCTTGCATACAAATAATTAACTTTCTTGGAAAAGAAATGATGTTATCTCTGCAAATACTATGTGTTGGATGTGTGAATCTAGTTTTCATGTTCAGGCTTGACTTTTGATGAGTTTCTAAATTATACGTCACGATGATTCCATTTTAAATGATTCCTTAATAAAGGTTGTTAGCTTGAAAATGGCTTAGCTAAAAAAGAAAATTTAAAAAAAAAATCACTTCTTTTAAAACTGGGATTGGTCTAAGTAATCATTAGAGTCTGACATACTGGTTTCCTCTGCTTCTGCACAAACTCAGCTCTAAGACAGTACTGTAGTACAGTAGGACAAAGATTTCTCTAAGAATCAGGTTGCATAACGATGCAGTTATTTTTAACCATTAATTTTAGTTATTACTTTTTACTGTAATTTACTTCTTGCTCTTGACCAAGAGCTTTCATAGAGATATTATCTAAATAATTTGCAGGCTTGACAGGTTACGTAGGCATGGAGGGTATTGATTATAGGTAGGACATTCAATCTGGCCTCTCTGAATGAGGCTTCTGTCAAAGTCATGTTTATACTGTTAACTGGCTAATAGTGCCTAGTATTACTCTTCTGACACGCTGCTTGTAAGTTGTTGGCTCATGCCACCCTCTGTAAGATTTAAATGTGGCTGAAAGCTCAATAAGATCTTACTGGAAACATGGTACAACATCTTCAGTTTCAACACGGTATTTGTTTCATTTTTAGCTCAGCTGTCCTTGCTGGCTCAGGCTCAGTTCTTTGGGTGGGACAGGGATAATTATCTTCTGTGCCAACAACAAGACAGTTCATTCAAAATGATGCCTTGAGCTGCAAACAGTCTTTGCAGGAAAACAGCAAACTAGGCTTTTTAGCATGATGCTAATCCTTCCCATAACAATTACTGAGAGCTGACCTTCACCTTTTCTCTGTAGCAAGTCTGGGTTTATGGTACATGGCTGGGTTTTCTAAAATGAGATTTGAATACCCCTCTCTTCTGAAAAAAGAAGTGTGTTACAGAAAATGCCACAGAATGGCTGATTCAGTTTTATTTACTGGAAGTAATAAATGCCTCATTTTGCAATACAAATAAGCATTGTTAAAAGCAATTCCATTTGATCTGCTGTTTGTGAAAAAATGGCAGTTTTGAAAACTGAAGACAGCTGTTTGTTTACAGTAAAGCTATGATAAAGATAGCTGTAGAGCGAAAATTCATTCTTCTTCAGACCAGTCCTGCTCTGTCCATTTGGTGAATGGGCAGTGAAAGAAAGCAAGAAGTAAATGATAGGGTTTTTATTAGCATAATTTATCAAGCAATTATCCAGCATTGTAACTATCAAGAGGTTGGTCCTTCCTTATGTTAATCCCTAGAAAAGATCAATAAACGTTTCTCTTCTTTGTAAACTGTTGCTCTAGAGGCAAATTTTGGTCATTTGTCTTTTAACTACCAGGAAGAAGGACTTATGGGTTGTTATAGGATATTTTACTCTGACCGTAGTCCAGCATGTTGCCCTGCCGTGGCAATGTTTTCCCATCATTACTCTCCCACTGGGATTGGTGCTTCCTAATTTATTGTGAGCAACCTGATCTTTTGTCAGGTCAAGCCTGACATTTTAATGTGGGGTGGCACTAGGTGAGTAGGTTTGTTGTGAGCCTTGGAATGCAAAATACTAAGCTGTTATCTGTAGAAAGACTTTCCACATTGAACGTCATGTATAGTCTTTGCCACCTCCTGCGAGCACCCTCTAACCTCTCGTAGGGGACGCAGAAAATACCAATCTCCTCCAGTCTCTTTCAGCTTTCCAAAAGGTGACCTGTGCACTGCCCACCACAGAATGAAATAACTAGTGCAGGATGGAAGCTGCTCATAAATATCTGTACGTGGGACAAATATGAGTGAGGAAAAACATTTGTATGTGGGCATACAGCTTTGAGAAGAGGGGAGAAGTTTTACTGACTGATCACTCCCATCAGGTGCTCAAGGAGTGCCAAAACATCTTCCATCATTGGCCTCCATGGAGACATTTGGGCCGGCCGTCTAAAAATGGTACGGGCACCAATTGCTGATTGACTACGGGGCTCAGCAGATCCCCAATCACTGCTTGTGGTCACTTCCAGCACCCAGCACACGGTGGGGACAGATCCCAGCTGTTACTGGTATATGGCAGCTGGCTTGGGGAAGAAAGGCTACTCTGTGCCTCACTCACCCTCAGCACCACAGAACGGCCCTGACCTCTTTTGTTGAGGAACAAATCTGCAGAATAGTGACACTGATTATAATTTCTGATTTATACCCATGCGCACTAGAAACCAAGTTGAGGCAACCAACTTTTACATTGTAATAGTCTCCACATGCTTGTTAGCGTCAATCAGTAATATGTTTCACTAGATTTAAACTAATTAATTAGGTGTGTGTAGTTCTGTAGCCTGTTGCCATTTATGAGCTATCCAATTTCTTCTCAGGTTAATTTTTTTATACAGCTGACATCATTGTGTGTTAATAATTGCTGGATGCACCTCCAAAATTAGCTTAGTACAGTCATCGAGATACTGCAAGTGGCTGTATTTCCTACATCAGAATAGCAGAAACTGATACATAATTAGCCCTTTGTATAGCACAGCAGCAAGGAAGGAAATAATGGTAGGAAGTAGGAATGTACAAGAGGTTTTGGTGATGAATGTCTTTGGAAAAACAGCTGAAGGACGGAAAGGGAAAAAAAGCAAAAATCAGTGAGACGAGGCATGTCTGCCCAGCGGAATAAGCTCCTTTGCCCAGTGTCTGACTGCAAGGATGTGAGGAGGCTTTGGTTCAGAGGCTCTGTAGGCACAGTTCATACTGACTGAAACACTGATCCTACTAGCTATATCAGGATTCCCCTAATATGGATACCTACCCTCTGAAGCAGAACAGGTTGGAGCAGACAAGCTTTTGTCAGTATTTATTTGTTCTATCTGATCTGTCTAAAAGCAAGAGGCTCACAAATGTGCTACAATTAGAGTTGTTTAACTGGTATGTGAAAACTGTAACATAATGTAATTAAAAGAATAAAAGTTATCCTACTAAAATAGCAGGTTTGGGCACAGTGACTTGGCCGTGTACCTGCAGGTACTCCCTGAAGATGTAATTCAATTTTCATTTGTTGCGTATTCAATATATTTCTCATTTTGTTCATGTACTGATTGATTTTGTGCTAAAAACTGGCAATCATGCTAAACTGAACACAATTATTTTCCTTTTTTCTGCAGTATTAAAATCTGTCACAAAATAGAAAGGGATACAGTTCTAGTGTTGTGGTAGATGTTAACAAACGAATTGCACACTCAAAACCTGAGGGTATGCTATCCATCTCTCTATAGCAAAAGAATTAATTGATTTATCAGAAAAAAAGGTTATGTTTACTTTCTTCTCAAAAATAACAAAAAAGGAAAAACAAACAAGAAGGTGTGAAAGACTTTGCTTTGTATTTTCATTTATTGGGAAATTACCTATGACTTAAAAAAATAAAAAAGAAAAGGGCAGGGCAGCAACTTTCTTCATGCATTAGACAAGTCATGTTGCTACAAATTAAATAAAGAGGTGGAAACAGTAGTTTCCGTGATGGTGGGGTCCAAAGATAGAGTATTCAAAGTGATGTAGAATGTTAAGAGAAGAACCAAAGACTTTCTTTGCAAGTTTAAGGCAAAGTTAAACATAGGCAGGGAATATATATCCTAAGGAATTTATTTCCAAGCAGCTGTGAAGAAAGGCTGCCTGGCTTATGCCACATCCAGCTGTTCTCCACAGACTACAGAGGGTGAGGACACATCTGATTTATTTGTCATAATTCCTCAAGCGGGAGGCTGCTGTGTCCTCTGGGAAGGCGAAAGGAGAAGGAGGCCCTGTGGGTTCAGGGAGCTGAAGTCCAGCCTTTGGTTATTGGAGAGCTGGTGCCAGGCTCCTGGACTTTAAGCCATATCCAACTCACTGATATACAGGATGTAACATCTGGACTCTGGGCTGTGGTCAGAATGAGCAGAGCCTTTTGGATGGTAGAGACTGAACTTCACGCACACAAAATTAAAGCAGCATGAGTATTTTCACTGTGGAATATAGGGATTTTGTTTTGTCATTGTTATGGTTATGAATGGGTTTCATCATTTGTCTGGTAAATGGAATTTAGCCATGTACTCTCAGGTCAAAATATTTATCACGTCCAGTTGAGATTTGTTCAGTGTTCTTGGGGTGATCTTGGAAAGCTGGACTTCTATGATGAAACTTGAAAAATCAGTTTCTTTTATTAATATGAGACACCTTAGGGTGATTAGATGACAGTGTGTTTATGTAAAGAAATTTGGCATTGGGTTTTGGTCTGCTTTGACTCTCAATTCTGTATTGAGCATCAGCATACCTGAATAGGCCAGTGTAGTTCCATACTAGTGACATTTATTGATTAAATAGTTGTAAAATGTTGCAAACTCCCACATGTCAACTTATTAATATAAAATTAAAACTGTGTGAGTACGTATGGTAAAAGTACAATTGAAAGACACTTCTCACCAAGTGCTAGAGCAGACCTGGAAGCAGGATGCTCTGTAGCAGAGTCAAAAGACATTCCTTCTACCTCTCTTCTGGCTTTCTTTGAGCTCTGTGCTCATTTATAATGTATTTTATAAGTCGGTTAGATTTAGCATCTGGATTCTGAGCTACCCATTGTTTCACTTACCCTTAGTCTTGCTATGTATTACAAGTATTAAAATGTCTTGTTAGTATTAATAAAGTAGTTGCTTATTTAGACTGTTTAAACTACAGATTAAGTGTCAGTGGGATGCCCAGGAAGAAAAATACTTTGAAGATGTCTGTTAAAGGAAAACCAAGGGTAGGATAATAAATTCTCATCTGCATGTAGCCATCATTACCTCTTCAGTAGAAAGTCTGGGCTTCTCATTTGTCACACTTTTTAACAAGGGTAAGAGAGGGTTGGAGTAGAATGAATCATTGCGAATTTCTATCAGCACTTCCCATTACAACGATCACAGCTAATGCTGCATTTAGCTCCTGCTGCGCGCTCCATAATTCTGCCAGAGAAGTAAAGGATCCTGCTGAAACATGCAATTCCTGTGTTGCAGGGATATCTCACAATTTTACTTTGTTGTGCTTTGGAAAGTGCAATTTTCCAAAATCTGTTGTATTATGGTTTAAAAAAATGTAGAAGTATTTTAAAGATATCTTTTTTTGAGAAACTTGGGTTAGAACAGAGCAGTGTTTATCCCTTCTGACTAGTTTTTTCAAACCATGAGAATTTTGAACTTTTTTTCACCACCTAAAAAGATGTTTTGAACTAAAAAACCAAGGAAATTCCATCTCTAAGAATTTCTTAAAATAAAGTGTAATCCTTTATCAGTTATTGTGATATGTCATTAGTAAAAGAACATTTACTAGTCTTTAATGATGATTTGATACAGGACATTTTTAATGCTAATGCTACTATTCATGAATGTATACAAATTTTACAGAGACAATATAAGTTTATCTGAGATGAATACTTCAAAATATTTATGGAATCTGTTGAAAAGAAATACAAATTCCAAGGTCATATTTTTAAAATTAAGGTTAATATTAATTTTATAATTTATTTATAANNNNCATTATATTGACATTACTGCTAGTGAGGCCGAAAGAGAAAAAGATGAAACATTTCCTGAGATGGCCTTGTGGTTCACAAAATCTGGATATTTAACAAATGCAGGTCCCTGAACTGCATGATTTTTTTCCTTAACTCATTTTCTTGGAGGATCATACAGAGGGAAAGGTGCTAAGAAAACTAGTTTTAATTAGCAGTGCACTGAAGGTAAACACATGGAATAGTTTAATACCAAATGAACAGCGTGCTTTAAGAAACTCCTCTGAAAAATGCCACAGGTAGTGTGAGATATTTGTGTTGTTTAAAAAGGCTTGTTCAGTAAGTGCTCCATTGGTACCTCTAAGAAAACTGGAGAAAAGGTTCAAAAATGTTTTGAATCTTAAAATTCTTCATGCACAAAGCATACTCCAGAAAGGGAGTTAGCAGTCATTTTTTAGTTTGCTTGACCTATAGACCTTCATCATCATGCAAATTAAGTACGTGAAAAGTGGTGTCCCACTCATAGGTGACTGGATTTTATGAGTTGTGTCTGTTATGTCACTGTTTATCACCACTGATTATTCTTTAATTTTGAGTCAATGTTAACAGAGACTTGAGTTTGAAACATTTCATGTTTCTGTGGAATGTCATAATTGCTGCTCTTCTCATTGTCCCTTCAGCACAACTAGTGATAATCTCCTTTTCTAGTTTTTACTGACAGTCCATACAAGGCTTATTTGGAAATTTTGCTTCCAGTTTATGATCCAGCATAAACTAAGGTGGTGTTCCTTGATGGGCAGGCTGAAGTCTCTTTGTGATGAATGTAATTGCACTTGGGATAAGGTACCTCTGAAAAGCTGGTCAGCTCAGCTATGTATAATGAGCACCATATGAGGCTGAGGATTTGGGAATAACTAGCAAATCAGTTTTAATCTCAATTAACTGTTTATCTAAATATATTCTTAATGTTAAACCATAAAGTATTACTAATGTATTAAGGCACGATATTAGCGTGGGCTGCAATTATTGCACACATCAGAACTTACCACTTACCTTTGTATAGAGTATTTTGCATTTCTTTTGTTTTCTTTTTTTTTTTCATAACACTTTGGAGTCTCACAGTATGTGCTTTTTTTGATTGTTGTTGGAATTTCTTGGGGATTTGGGTAAATACAATCTCCATATTACAAGTAGTTCTGTGAGGCACAGAAGAGGATATAAGTGGAATGTGTAGTTACACTGAGCATTTCTAACAATGAGAAATAAAATCCAGATCTTCTGAATAATAGTGATTTGGAACAGCCGCACACTGTAACTGTTTTACCTTTAATGTGCTCATTAATGAGTGACCCAGAACTTTACTGAACCTAACACAGACACCTGTCCTACGCATTTAAAACCAGGGAACTTGCATTAATGTAGGTAACTTCTGTATAAAGATCTGCTGAACTCCTTTGGCTTTGATTTTACAGCCCTGGTTGGTGATGATAAGCTTTACAGCTTTTCTGCAAGTCAGTATTCTAATACCCTGGGAATGGAAAAACAGTCAAAGTGACAGAAATCTTGTTCCTCCTCAATGACTCTGGCATATTTATTGTGTTAGGAAAGCATATCCTCCTCAGAGTCTCTAATGGCCCTGCCTATGTGGAGTCAACATAAGTTACACCAATTCTGCAGCCACTCTCCTTGACCTTCTCATTATCATTACTTCTGTCTGGTCTGCAGAAGGATGGCAGCTAATTAGTCATATCAGTGTTACAGGTCACGCAGACATTTACATTTTTGGTAGCAGGTTGGAGAGAGGTTCAAGACCTCAGAGATGTTAAGGCTGTTTTAGACAAAATTAGTATTATTGCTAGTCTTATGTCCTAAATATGCATTATTTTATTTATTGCAAGATCTCATTATTATTTTTAACTAATCTCATGATAAATGAGAAGTTCATTCTTTTGTTAGATCCTTAAGTTAAATAAAAATATAAAAATATCAGCTTTCATTGAACAGAGTACTTTTCATAGATAAAAATTACACAGAAATACGGAAAAAAATGTAAGGGTATCTTATCATGAGCACACATTAAAAAAAAACAAAAAACACCTCTCAAATGTGTAAAGATATTTAAAGTTTTTCTTGGGTTTTTTTGATTGTTGGGTTTTTTTCCTAAGGTGATGTCATGACTTTTTAATTTTGTCTACTTGATGAAATGGAATGTATTAGTTTTCTTTACATATTAACCTCCCTAAATTGTTTCTACCAGTTGGAAACATTTGAGCGGTTTCCCACCTTCAGAAACTGGAAGCAGAAGACAAGAGTTTATGAAAGCTTATCATCAGCTTGCTTCTTCCTCATTCACCTCACAATAATGACATCTCTCGGTCCAAAAATCTCAACATATTATTTTATCACTTGTGTTACTTTTTGTTTAAATAAGAGGATGCTTTGGGGAGTTGTAACTATTCGAATGAGATCAAATATTGAGTGTGTTTTGCCTCTGGTTGTGGTGGTCTGGTTGTGTTTTTTAAAAAAATCTGATCGTTAGAAACGTAATGTGCTAATTACAGTTCCTTTTACTCGAAACTGCTTAATCTGTGGGATAAATTATAGATGCTGTGTATTCCCTAACACGACGTTTGCGTTTGAGGTGTGGTGAAGCGTGGACTTGCCAAACCTTTCCCCCCGTATCTCTTACACTGGGCTGGTGAGGGCAGGCTGTCAGCTCTGAGCTGCTCTGACAGCTCTGGCAAAAGTCCTTCCCTTTTCTTGCAGCTGAGAATGTCATCTGTCACCTTCAAACATGTTGTGGGCAGGGCTACTTAATATGTAGGTGGAATATTGGTCTACACCTACAAAGGCTGTGCCTAAGCTATGCATAAATATATTTATAAATAGATTTTGCTTATTCATACTTGAGGTTTTGGGCAGTTTCTCTACTAGTCCTTAAGGAAGTAAATCAATAGTGTGTGACTCTTGGACACAGAAATACAACGGCACTCTTCTTGCTTCCTCTTTCTTTATATTGTACAATACTTGGAGAGAAGCTGATAGCAGATGTCTCTCATCTAATCCTAAATCTTTCTTTCATTGATTTCCAAAAGTAAGGTAGAAGAGCATAGGTGGACTTAGCAGTGCTAGGTTAATGGACTTGACCTTAGAGGTCTTTTTCAAACTTCAATGATTCTATGATTCTGTTACTCTATCTCAGCACTTAAAATATTGTATTTGGATTTTTCATTAGTTATATTAAAAAAAAAAATGTTTGCAGGCCTTGCTACTTTTTGTCATAGAATCACATAATATGCTGAGTTGGAAGGGACCCATCAGGATCATCGAGTCCAACCCCTGGCCCTGCACAGGACACCCCAAGAATCCCATCATGTGACACAGAGCATTGTCCAAAAACTTCTTG
This sequence comes from Grallaria varia, assembly GCA_013396735.1. Taxonomy (NCBI): domain Eukaryota; kingdom Metazoa; phylum Chordata; class Aves; order Passeriformes; family Formicariidae; genus Grallaria; species Grallaria varia. Next base: position 2,008,817 of record VWZG01008543.1, read on the forward strand.
AACTCTGCCAGGCTGGGTGCTGTGACCACTGCCCTGGGGAGCCTGTTCAGTGCCCAGCCACTGCCTGGGACAAAAACTTTCTCCTGATATCCAACCGAAACCTCCAACCATTTCCTCAAGCCCTGTCGCTGGTCACCAGACAGAAGAGGTCAGTGCCTGCCATTCCACTTCCCCTTGTGAGTACATTGAAGACCACAGTGGTATCTCCCCTCAGTCTCCTCTTCTCCAGGCTGAACAAGCCAAGTGACCTCATCAGACTTCCCCTCTAGAACCTTTAACCATCCTTGTTTTTTCAAACTTGGAATAAGTTGTTGAAGGAAAAATTAAGGGAGCTTTTCCATTTCTTCCAACTTTTTGAACTTCTATCTGCTTCTGTAAGAGCTAATAATAATAATTTTCTGTGAGAGACATGTATTTCATATCTGGTAATACAAATGGGAGCATGATATTCTCACAGTAAGGCATATTCTGATAAGAAAATCTGAACTAAAAAGACATTTCAAAAAACTAAGACAAGCCAGAATTTTTCTATTTAAGGATGAAATCTGTGCTCCCCAGGCATAACAGAGTTCACACTTAGAATACATCACCACAGGGACTAAAAATTGATTTTTTGATTTTTCCTAGTTGCCTTCCTAAGTTTGTAATACGTGGCCTAACAAGTAGTTTTAGGGAAGCATAGTAAATTTGTCATTAAATAATCTAATCCCCAGTGAGTCCAGGGACATTTGAGTATTTTTTCTATACTATCTCACAGTTTATTTTCCCTTTTATTACAGATTTTGTGTAAGTTAGGGGAGGTTGTCTTATGCTCCTCTGAGCCTCCTTTTCTCCAGGTTGAACATCCCCAGTTCCCACAGCCAGTGCTCATAAGACTTGTGCCTCCAGATGCTTCACCCGCTCTGTTGCCCTTTTCTGGGCACAGAAAAGGTCTGTATTCTGTGGTCCTTGTTGTTTCATATGTATAGCTAGTTTTCTTTTTTTTTTTTTTTTTTTTTTTCTGACAGCTGATTTATTTGATTGACAGTATTTGTAACTTGTAAATTTGTAACTGGGGACTGTGACTTTTAGTGGGTCTTCTGTCTTCACAAGGACACGTCAATACTTCAAGTTCCCATGTGATATGGGGAGCTGGTCAGTGGATGTCTCTGTACACACCAAGAGTGGCTGTGCAGACTCACTGCATTGAAAAGGTATGAAAGGAGCTGGTAGCAAACCTGATTGAGTTGATTTTTCTCATGAAAGTATTAGATATGACAAGTTTAGTAGTAAGAATAATTAGATGTACTACTGGGTTGCTGCGAGGTTTAATTCGTTAGTAGGTCTTACTCTTTCATGTTAGCATAACTCTTGATTTTGGCTGGGAAATTTATGTTAGCTCAAGCCATAGGAGGATCAGACTGTGTAGCTACAAATCAAATAACTGAGCAGAAAGTACCAGACACAAAGCCTTACAAAAATCTTCTTGTAACAGCAGTCACAGTGAGAACATGTAGCACTTTCTCTGCCTGGAAGACAAAAGTTGCCACAAACAGTTTGAACTGTGTACCTATGGCATTGCTTTGAAACGAAACATGATAATGTAATCAGAAAAATTTTTCTCTCAGATGGTTAGTCTTCTAGGAGAACACCACCTGCCTACTTTTTGTAGGTAGATGTGGTTAGAAATGATTGTGAAATATAATCTGTGAAAAGGCTTATTAGAACGTGCTAAAAAGATGCGTGACAAAAACTTCCTACTCTCGCTGAGCTTTGGGACATCTGCTTTTTTAGCTCATAAACATGTTTTCCTAGAAGCCAAAAAATCAGTGTGAAACACAAATGCAGAATTCTCTTTGTAGCAGAAATGTTTGTTTGAACTTTACTTCCATCCTTACAAAAACTAACCAAAGATGGCTTTTTCTTGTGTTTTGCAAAAGTCTTGCAGATGCTGTTCTATTTAATTTTATTGTTAGCCCAGCATGGACTAACAGGAAGAATTAGCTACTGAATAAATAGTGTATGTGCAGTTTTTCCTGGTAAAGACCTCGGCTTCAGCTCTGTATATTTAAAGGGAGTCCTGAACTCAGCCTATCGCAGCAGATTCATTCTCCTGAAAATAATTTGATTGAATTATATTTGGCTCTATGGGCTAAATGCCGTTCCAAGGCCTTTCTTTTAATCCATCACATCTGACTCTCTCGCAGCGTCTCCGCACTGCTCCCTGCAGCACCCCATGGTGTGGCACCTGCCACGTTGACTGGCATGTCTACCTTTCCTCAGTAATTACATGTGAGTGTAACAGTTGTGTAAGCATCCTAATTTCTAGGTGACTGATCACTACTGTACCTTGTTGCTGTTATTTTTAGTCTTCTTTTTAAACCCGCAGCCAGGTCTTTGATGAAAGAACATAGCACTGCTGAAACATAGTCGGTGGCACCTAATTAATTTTATTTCCTGTAGCGTTCTGGTTTCTTTTGGAGAATGATGACCAGGTTTATCTTTAAAATAATGCCATCAAGCATTGTCCATCTCTCAGAAATTTAAACAAGGTATTACATGGTTTATGTATTTTAAGGGTCTGTTAGTAGGTTAGATGGTCGTAGTCCCGCCGATAGTGAGGGTGCTGTCAGGATCTGCTCTGAGGATTAAACTCACGTATTTTTGTTATATGCAAAAAAGTAGCCTCCAGTTAATGCATTGGCATTTTATTTTCAGCTTTTTAAACTGAGTATTATTTGTTAATAAAAAATGCAGTTTCAAAGCTGGGGTCATGATTCAGAGTTCATTGAAATCAGCAGACAATTATCTGAGTTTTTAATTTATGTGGAAAAACATTATTTTTAAGCTCCTTTGGCTGATACACATATTTAAAATATTTTCCTGAGTGGGTGTTGAGCTGAGAGTTTGGACTTCACTCTGTTGCAAAGAACAAATAATTGTGCTCATATATGTTGGAAAAGAAAATAGATATTTTTGTGTTTTAATAATTTAAGTTGTTAGCATCTCAGGTAAAGACTTTTAAAATGTGATTTATTTTAATTGTATCACTTAACATGATTTGATCTCTGTAGGAGGAAGGCAGTTCATTATAGAGCTCTCTATTTCTCAGCTGGTTCCACCACTTTACGGCACAGTACTGTTTATTTTTTTACTAGGTCATTGCTTTCCACAGTAGGTCATACTTTCTGCTAAACAGCTTGGCCTCCTATGGAGACAGAATCTGTGACCTTCGAAGGCTCCCTTGCTTAGGAGATGTCAGTTCTACTTTAAAGGATAACTGTTTAATCAGAAGAAAATTTTCACTGGTGAAGTGTTGGGATGTACGGATTATTTCAAGAAAATTTCTAACCTCAGCACTTCACAGGAAAGTACAGCAAAATATGGTTGAAAAAAATACATCTTTTCATATAGAATGCTGACAAATAGAAGAGATCCTCTCAGTAACTCCAATGCCATTTGTAGATGCCTGAGGTTAATTGTGCTTTTGCATTTGTGTGGAGTCACATTCTGTGGAACAGAAGTGGAAGGAAAGAGATTTTTCTTTCTTTCTGCATCTTCATCTGTTCATAGTATATATTTTTGATTTGAGCTTTCAAATTTTACTTATTTTTTTTACTGAACGAGAAAACTGCTAAAACTTTTTCCTTCCCACCTCCACAGCCTTGGCTGGGTTTTTGTGTGTGTGGTTTTTTGTTTATTTGTTTAAATAGAAAATAGCTTTTAATTAATCAAAACAATGGGGAAAAGAGAGTAATATGAGATCCTAGATTAATTTCCTAAATTTTGTCTGCAGTACTATTTGTCTTTCTATTTCTACTTTCATGTAATTCTTTCTAAAATACCCTTTAATTACAAAGGGTGGAATTTCACTTCTTTGCTAACATTGCATACAGAAGTAATCTACATGCTATTGCAGATTTATTAAGAGGACACCGTTGTGTTTACAAGATAATATATATTGCAATGTAATCAATCCTATATTTCCATATGTTTTGTTTATCAGCCAATACAACTAATTTAGAAGAAGAGTTTTTAACTTATCTGCTGGAAATCGACTCTATGAAATTGTGAAATTAATCTGCTCTTCTAATCTCGTTTAAATCTTTGTTGATTTTTATTTGCTGCATTATATTACAAGCACATCTTTCTCAGATATTAAGCGATTTCATAGCTGTGCTTGAAGAAGCAAATACTTCTTAAAAACCTTTTTAGAGAACCTTCTGCATGAGAACTTAGAAGTTGACCTGATCAATGCTACAAAACCAAACCAACCTCCGAAAGACAAAATCACCACCCACAAATTAGTTTCTTATTTTTACTGTTTTATACTGTGATAGGGCAGTTGTCCACACTGAAGACATTCAAAAGCAGTAAATGTAGATACCTTATTGTGCAATGCATACGTGTTTCTCAAGGTGGAATAACACTGAGATTCAGAGGACTATTATGCAGTGTCTTTTGGGGTTTTTTTTCCTTCAAAGAACAGCGAGTGTGCCAATAGGGTTCCTAGGAAATGTATTTAATATTTTTACTACTGCTTTTATCCAGAAATTTTCAGAGAATGATCAGAAAAAAAACATAATGCCACCTCTTTCATCATTAGATCCAATCAGGTCCTTAGCATGTGTGTTTAACTGCACATCTTCTCTCAGAAGCAATATCCAGAGAAAATATTTAATCTGGCAGCAATATCCAGAGAAAATAATTTTCCAGGTGAGATTTAAGTTAAGCAGGGCCCCTTCCTTGCAGCATAGTACCCTAAAAGACTACATCCTTGATATGTTATTTTTTCATAGCTGGAACTCTAGTCAAAGGTTCAGCCTATGCTGAATTCCCATGTTTGTTTTAGATGGTTCAAACTCACCTCATCCTTCACCAAAATATTAAGGGGCTGAAGAGTGAAATGAATCTTTTCCTTATGTTCAGATGGGCATTTGAATATGCCCATTGCCACATGTTCTGTCACTGGGCACCACTGGACAAAGCTTGTCTCCTGATTCATTGCACCTTCCCATTGGGCATTTCTGTACATGGATGAGAAACCCCTTGAGCTTTGTCTTCTCCAGTAGGAATTATTTCATCTCTCAGCCTTTCCCTATAGAAGAGGCACTCCAGTCATCTTAATGACACTTCACTGGCCTCTCCAGTATGACCATCTCTCTCTTGCGCTAAAGAGCCAAGTGGATCCAACACTCCAGGTGTGGCCTTGCTGGTGATGACTAGAGGGGAAAGATCAGCTCCTTCCACCTGCTGCCACTCTCCTAATGAAGCCCTGAATCTCATTAGTACATCTCTGGCTCACATCCAGCTTGGTGTCTACTGGGACAGTCTCTGCCAAGCTGCTTTCCAGCTGGTCAGCCCCCAGCATGTACTGGTACTGCATAAGGTGCAGGATTTTGCACTTCTGCTTGTTATGGTTCACAAGGTTAGTGTCAGCTCATTTCACCAACATGAAAATCTTATAATAGGTTTGTGGATTGACTACCCTCTGATTTTTCTTTCTTTTCCCACCTTTGCCTGAATTGCGTGGCCTAATTATATCTACTCACAAAGTTATTTGGTCAAGAATGTTCTCTCTTCTGTAAATTCACAGGAAAGAATTCAAGAAATCCAGACTGGAAATGGGGAAAGGCTGCTCTTGACTCTGTAACCTCGTGGTTATGGTGCTTGTCTGGGTCACTTGCTCCAAAAACAGCTCAGCATAGAACAGGCTCTCCCAGCAGCAACTGCCCTCCCTTTGGTACCTCTACTGGGAACCAGGTTTTCACATCAAGTTCCAGAGACTGAAAATTTGATATTTCAATTCAAAATTAATTTACAGAAATTCTCGCACACCATCTATTAGAATTAGCGATGGATCTTTTTTAAAAAGCAAGCCTAAGCATAACAAAGAGAGAACTCTGTCCAAAGCAGTATATCTGATCTCAATTTCTTTTCCTGATCCAGAAAACTGCCAAGGGTAAGGTGTCTTCTTTTACCTTTCTCCCAAATTAAGGGTGGACTGACCGAGTTATTTTGCAGCCATATCAATTCTATAATTAAATGTTGATCCATAAGGGACATTTGAAAACTACCACGTTTCAATTCTTTTTGAGGATTCTCTCTCCCTTTTGCAGCTCTTCCTGAGCAGCAGTGTGATGGTGCATTTTTGTAGCATATAAGGACAGCACTAAATGAGTCTCTTGCAAAACCTTATCCCACATTTCTGCGGTGAGCCCAAGTGTTGCTTCTCTGAGAAGTATATATGTATAAAAGAAGTTGTTTCCAAGGTTTTATACTGGGTTTTATTGCATTTTACAACAATAATATATGCCAAGGTAATCCTAAAAAAAAATAAAGTCGAAAACTGAGAATACAATAATTATCTCAATAAAGAGAGAGAATAATATTTCAGAGATGTTTGTAGAGAATTAACTGACATTTAGGCAATTACGTGGAAAAAGAAAGTCTGATTAAATATTTAAAAGTTATTTGAAGAAACATTCAATGTAAAGCAATTATAAACAAAGGTGATTTAATCTCTGGAAATTGCTGCTCAGCCACTTAGGGAAAACACTGAACATGCTGCTAGACTGCCTGTTTAGCAAGTGCAGTAGCTTGTGGAGCTATTTAAGTTATTTAGGCTCAGCACACTGCACTGTATAGGAATCCAGTACTATACATACTTAGAGGCACACTTTTATGGAAGTGATAGCCATGTGATAAGCACCATAAATGTTTACAACCATAAATAGTTATTGGGCCTACCATATGTTTGGGTTTCCTCATGCACAGTTTTCTTTTATCTTCCCAGAGAGTTTTTCTCTAAATGGAAGAAACCTGCCTTGGCCATCTCCTGCGACTCTCAGATGCTCACAGTCTGGATGGGAAAGTGGTTCTGAATGAGCTACTGTGCATCCTGTTGTCAGAAACAAAAGCAGTGAGTCTGAAACCAGGATTCCCACGTGTCCACAGCCACAAATGGCCTGCGCAGCATTTTAGAGGTACCTCTGGTATGTCCTGAAAGGATCTTGCTTACTGTGTGTGTCGAGGGTCTTCTTTTGCTCATTCATAGTCATGGCAGATGATTTTGTCTTTACTGGCCAGAAAGTAGAAATAAGAGTATCGTCTTAGGTCTTAATGTCTGCTCTATCTATCAAGTTATAAATTAGAAAAGTTCTTTGGTAGTCCAAATCTCAGCTCATATATCTTTAATTAAATGAGATTTCTTATTTTATTCACGTAATCCAGTTAGAGTAATTTCTTGCTCTCTATCCAAAAACAGGGCCTTGTCCTGAAACGATATCTGTAAAAATTGCTATGTCTTGACTAGTATAGATATTCTTTACATGGAAAGACCACAGATATAAAGTGTCATGCGTTTCTACTGGCATGAAATCTTGCAACAAGGTATAGCATGGTATGAAAAAGGTACACTGGGTTTTTTCTTTTTCTTTTTTTATTTTTTTGGTGTCTTTAGGGATTATATGAAAATGGAATTTGTATCAATGAGTGTTAACACTTTTTTATTCACAAAGGCTTGAATATGCCTTCTCTTAATCTTTTATCAAGATCTGACAGGCTGAGATAGGAATAATAAATTCTGTTCTGTCATCACTCTTTCAAGGCTTAGAAGACCATCTTGCAAACCTAACTCAGGTAATTTTACTACAATTATCAAGAAAATAACATTTGACTCGTGCAACGTTTTAAAATATTTCAGGATGATCAAAAATCAAATGGCTTTAAAAAAAATAGTCATATTGTAAGTCAAAGGTACAAGGTACAGGCTCCTTGTCTCAAGTCATAATAACTAGAGGGAGATTGTATGTGCATTATAGTAAATGATATTTATTTGCTAAAATAAATTATTTAGAAAATATATTTTTAAATATGGTTAAAATGAACATATTTGAGAATTATTACACATCACGTTACAATGCTTTACAAAAGTTACTTTTCATTTTACATTGAATATTCTCATTAGGAGTCACAGTAAACATATAATGAACAAAACCATTCATAACCATCCATAATTAGTTTCATTACCTGTTGGCATTCTTTTGTACATTCTTACTGTGTGCCTTTGAATAATTTAAAAATGTGTCTGATTTTATTAAGAACCTTGGTGTTTTGCATCAAAATGATTTTCCCCACAATGCAAGAAATATCCAGGAAAATACATACTTCGTAAGGTGTTTCATCTTTAATATTAGTGAGAATGTTAATAAGGAAAGGTTTATTTGTCTTAGTTTTTTTCTAACTTTTGTGTATATTTTGCTGGTAGTTGGCACAATCTAAAGGGTGTAATCCAGTTGTTGGAGCACGAATGAGAGATAGTTTACTGAATTTTAACCCTGTTTTGCCCAGTCCTAACTGCATGTCCTTAAGCAAGGCACTTATCTCCGTTTTACAGACAAGAAAAGTTTTTGCCTATCTACCCAACAGGGATGTTAAGAGGATTAATTTGTTAAAAGCATGAAGATTTAAGCAAAAGCGAAGCATTGCTATTAATGTGTTTGACTCCAGTTGGAGTACAGGATCCTGAAGAAAACAAATTTTTGAAAACTCAAGACATTTGCTATGTGACATTGCAGACGTATCACAAAAAACACCCTTGTGGTCGCATTTGAGAGGTTTAAGACTTTGCCACTTCTTGGATTTTGTTACCACCCTTGGACTTTGTTGCTTTAACTGATGACTCCTAGTCCATTTCAGTCCGTGAAAGAACTGGTGATTTTAGGCTTATTTGGAAAGTGTTTTAAGCTATTTTACTGTATTCCCACACCCCAAATGATGACTGTTCATGTATTCGTTCATTCATTCAATTATTTAATTTCAGCCAAGGAGTTGGTACCCTGAAGGAGTCAGAGTGCAGTTTCTTGAGATGTTTGAATTACCCTGCAGCAGTCAGTCTGACAGCTTTCTATATTAATTTGGTTTGTTTCCAGGATAAATCCCACTCAAGGTTTGATAGGGGCAGGTTAAAGGTGTAACCCCACAACTCTGCAAGCAGTGGTGACCAGTCTTGCTGCAGGTCTTTGAGGTTGTGTGGCTATGGCCATCTGAAGGGAGTTACCTGTCCCAAAGGACACATTTTTCTTTCTTGTTCCACATTACAGTGTGTGACTGACAGTAGGAGTTTTTAAATAAAAACTCTCTTCTTTCATTTAGTGTGAAGCTTTAATTGTGGCAAGCTTAATCTTTTTGTTTATGTGAACTCTGGTCTGTGGTTTGGGTTTTTCTTTACCACCTGTCCCAAGTGTGCCATATGAACAGTTTTCTCAGGTTTTTTATCTGCCTTGGGAACTATCTGTGATTCTACTCTGTCCTCTGATACACTCTTTTTATTCCCTTATATTTTATTAAGTGTGGGAGCTTGCTCTATGGAAAGGTATCTTTTGCTGTGGTACTGATGAAAGTACAAGATAAGTACATTAATGCATTTTGCTAGAAAACAAACAAGAGTTAAGATTAGTAATCCTATTGACAGAATTGAAAACCAGATCGAGCTGCTTGGTTAATTTTTGGTAAAGAAAAAGAAGAGCCACAAAGACCCCAAAATAATGTATACTTCACTCTTTTGGTGTTGCCCTTAATGTACCTCTGAAATAGTTGCATGCTTGAGTTACTGTGATTAATTACCTTTGACCTATAAAAACCCAAATACAAGAATGAATCTTCATTCTTGGTTAGGGTTGATTAGAGTCAGTGACCTTACACTGAGCTGTGATTTCTTTGCTACATGAAATTCAGGGTTTAAAACTGGATTTTGAAGGACTCAGTATTCCTGTGGGAGAGTAGAAGAGAAATAATTTGTTCTTCTTTTAGCAGAAAATGTTGCTCACAAAACAAAATCTCTATGTCATTTAGACAATCACAAAAGACTTTTAGTGGAAAAAACAATATGGGTTAAAAGACGCAAGAAGGGCTGGATTTGCTATACCACTTGAGTGTGTCCCCTTCACTTGTGCAAAGAAGGGAGCACTTTATTAATAATATACATGCAAGCCACTGTTCCTGCTGACCTGCAGGCTGAGAAGTGCATTTTTGGCTGGCCTGTGGTCACTTTCCAGGCAATTAACCTGAAGAGCCAGAATTTGTTGATGTTTATATGAAAATGAACAGACAAGAAGATGGTGACAATGCATGGAGTGTCTTTCCATGGAACGTAGGAATGCATTTCTCTCCCACTTGTGTCAGGGCTTTCGCCAGTCATGCCTCTAAAAAAAAAAAAAACATTCTCAGCCATCTGTGTATTTATTTCAGCTCTTCATCAGTGCTCTGTAATGAGCTGTATCTCCCAGGAGCTGAGTTCCTGCAATAGGTAGATCCTGTTTATAGCCTTTAAGCTGCTGCAGGACCCTCTTTCTGTCAGGCTCATCTTCTCACACTATGAATGATCTCCACATTTTTTTGTGTGCTTGCTATATGTGTTTAATTATAGAGTTTGAAAGCATTTCACTTGAATGGCTTGCAACTCATGTAAAATGCTAGTTAATTTTTTTGCTAGCCCATTGAAATTCACATTCCTTTCAAGTAAAGAAAGATTTTTTTTTTTAAATGTGTGAAAGCACATGTATAACATAGATAGTAGTTGAATATACTTTTGAATACAAATTTAATAATTATACTTTACTTTGAGTGAATTCAAGGAGTGCCAAGAAAAATATTTATTTAATTTTGGTGAAGTGAGTTTTGGCAGACTATCACTTAAGCTTCCTGAGGCATTTTACAACAATATTTTTAATTGTGCATTGTTCAGTAAAAAAAAAAAAACCCACATTGTAATTGCCAAAAAAAGAATAAAATAGACATGCTCTCAATGTCTGAATGTAAAAAAGAGTAACAAAGTAATCAAAGTTCTGAAAATATAAAATTACTGGATCAAAAGTGTAAAACTTGGCATTGTAACTCAGAGATTATTTCCTTTTACTGTTCCCTTTAAAAATTGCAAGCTAGTGAAAACTAGGTGAGATTAGACTAGAATTAACCAGGTATAGAATGTAGCTCTCAACTAGATGTGTTGCCTTCTCCAGATCTGCTCAATGACAGAAGTTTTAAGTCATTTTAGAATAGACTGGAATGAGTGTATCCTAAAGAGATTTAGCATGGACAGAGATGCCGCGTGGCAGAGGGAAGAACTGTATCACTTGAAGTTAAGTACATATGTTCATGTATGAACTTTAAAAGTCCAGATTCTTGCATCACAGCTCAGGCTGAGTCTTGTTGATCTGAAGTGTTTTTTCACTATTTTAATATTCCTTTTTAATCTATTACTACTCCAAATTTATTATAATTAATGCTGTTCTTTCATTAACCAGCCATGATACTATTTTCTGAAGATAACAATCTCTTAGTAATGCATTATTTAAATGTGAATCACAATAAAATAATAGGGGGGTTACTGTACCTTTATTATTTATTTGCATACTAACTAGTATTTTTATTTTCAATAGGCTTGTGATTTAAAACTAGTCTGGGAATTAAATGTAGTTTCAAAATAGTTATCATGGTGTACTGACTATTTGCTATTGATTCAATGATTATGACTATTAAAAGAAAAAAGAATTGTTATTGAATAACTATTTTTAGTATACTATTAAACCATTCAAGATACTTAAAATGCATTTATTATGATATGTCAGTTTTTTCATTTAACATAATTACTATGTGTTACTGTTGTGGCTACAACTATGTTAGTGTAAGAGATGTTAATCACAGCTTTCAGGTTCTCTCAAAATATTTATATATAAATTACTTTTTTTTTCTTTTGTTAAATGAGAAAGGTTAGTAGTTGTCTAAAGGAATATAGAAGCACATCGCAGTAAAATATTTAGTTCTTACATCTGTTTTATAGCATTGCCTCATTCCCTATTACTAAGAATCTGCTAGGCATCAAGCAGATGTTTCTTTCTGTCATTATTGCATGGTTATTTTTCAAGTGTCTTCTTAGCACAGATGTTTCCATATACATATATATGTATATACACACACCTTTCTCTTGTTAATACCTTTTTTCATATGTAAACAGCAGATTGCATTGCTGATGCCCTTTTGATGAAAAGACAGTGAACGCCTCAGAAGTGAAGCAGGTTCTCAAACGAGGCTTTTGTTTGTGTTCTTACTGATATATTTTTTCCTGTTCAAGTGATGATTGTTACGGGTGCAAGTTGTGCACTGGATCTGGCTCTCTCTGGCATGTTCCGCTTTCTGTAGCACAAGCAGAGCTAAACACTTGAGCATTCATTTAAGGTAACAGCTATTTGAGAATTGTAGAAAGCACTAAATCTAAACTAAAATCATATTAAACCCATAGTTAAAAGCTGTAGAATAATGCTTTCCCTTCATCATCAGATCGCACTGCTCTCCCCACGGTGTCTGTGAACTGCCTCTCTCGGTCCAGTCCATCACCTTGTAAGGTTTTCCTTCCATGTCATGCCTGCCAGGTAATGGACTTGGGCAAAGCGTTTGTATTTCTGATCTGTGAGGATCAGTGTGAGGTTCAGCCGGGAATCTGAATTATTACTGTGCCTCGCCCGACGTATTAAGGAAATGGTGGGATGGAGATGGCAATTACAAACTTGCTTCACACACATAAATGCATATTTTTCTATACATCAAGGTGAATAATACATCGTTTAGTATGCCAGGAGTGACTGGAGAAGATTCTGAAGTTTGTCGTACAAATCTGCAGTGGGTGGCTCACACCAAGCTTGCTTGGAGTGCAGCAAAAAAAATGCACAACTGTCTGCACAGTCCATGCTGACAGAAGTGTAATTCCTGGGAGCTCTGTAATGGAATTTGCTTGCCAGATTATTTTTTAAGTAAGTGTGCCATTATCATGAACTTGATCTTACTGATCTTAAATTTTAGGTTGACTCATGGGGGTTTTTATACGTTGTATGGATGTTTCTCTTCTTGTACATAAAGAAGGGAAGTTTAAGGTTTTAGGTGCTATGTTTTAATACAAAATTACTCTAAATACAAAGTCGAAATGTTTAATGTACTTTACATCTATATTTAAAAATAAATTAGAATTAGATGGAACCATTTCTTGCCTTTCTTGGTGTTTGTAAATTAAGTGGAACTGTATTAGACTGATAAAGGTTTGCCGAGCGTGTTATAATAGTGATATCTTATATTTTCTTTGCAGTCATATCTAAAAAGGAAATAAATCAATGAACTATTTTTGAAGTACTTTTTCATGTTTTCTCTAGTGCATAAATTCTATGATAAAAATTATTTTCTCAATCACTGCTACAGCAGCCTCAGGTATTTCACTAACAATTGCTTTTCACCTTTGATAAAACTTCAGAAAATATCTCAAGTACAAAATAATTTCTCCTAGTATATGGTAGAACGTTTTTAAACTGTGAATTCAGTGGTAATTTCATGGTAGATGTGAAATCTTCTTTGTTCTGTTCCTTGTCACTCCCTCCACCCAACATTTTCAATTTTTAACTCTTCAGCTGTCAGATTTTTCGCTGTTTTCTCAGGCTTTTAAAATGGAAAAGTAGAACTATGAGCACTAATAGTAGTCAGAATTTGAAGGTGCATTCATAGCAACCAAAGTTTGAAGGCATTCATAAATTCCTTCCAAAGTTAGGACATAAGAGAGAAATGATTTCCAAATGGACACATAGAGTATATTTGAAAGAATTTAATAACTTTGAATCAAAAACATACATATTTTTGCATAAATATGTACTTTCATGCATAATTTCATAGCATACATTATCCATAATGATGTATTACTGTGCTGTCTTATTAAATGCATTAAAACCTGTAAAGCTGAAGTAGGACTTAATAGTCCCCAGATTCTAATATGGAAGGGTCACCAGGCACTGCTGGAAAATTTGTTACTTTATTACTATTAAAGTAACAATTTCTGAAGCTTCAGAATAATTTTAGATATTTCCAGACTGGATTTAGATTTCCAGATCTATTTTACTCCTAATTTACCGTGCTTTTGTTGCACCTGATTTTGCAAAGGCTGTGCACTTGTACCCATGAGTTAGACCATTCACTCTGAGAACCTGTTCAAAAGTATTGGATGAGTAAGGGAACTTGATCCATGTCTTTTTGTACACCCTCAGGTACCTCCTCTGCAAATCACCTCTGTCATGTGAGTGCTCCTGGTTTCTTAGAACTTTGATTTAGTTCCTAAATCTTGCACGGTGAAAGTCTTCACGTTATTTTTGGATGATAACAGTGTTCCTTTCTTGAAGGCAGCTAAACAACTCTTCTTCCATTTTGTTCCTTGAATTGTTTTAAAGCACTTGATGCTTTGTTTTAAGATTAAAAAAAATTGCTCTCCTGAGCCTCAAGATTGAGTAAATGGATCTGTCACCTGTAGTTGCCCGAGTTTAACTTCCAGAATTGAAAATGACCATGCTATTTTTATGTTCAAAACAATTACGTGAATTATTTATCCATATCAGTCTTTGATCAAGCTGAGGTCAAGCTCTGTGCTCTTTTTGTATGACCAGAGACAAGTCTGTAACAAATATTATTGATGTTGGAATTCTAGTCTCTCATTCTACAGTTGCAATCTGCACCTGTCTCATCTCAGTCGAAGCTGCTGAGTGTAAGTAGACAAATCTCTGCTCCCAGACACCTCCTTTTTGCCCAATAGCTCTGCAGAGAGGCAGGAAGGGAGTATTGACAGAGTCATTCTGTTTTCTAGCAGACGGCAGAAACAGGCAAATCAGCCCAAACTTACAATTTTAGCAGTTCTTCCTCATCAAGTATGTGTGTTTCTCCTTTTACTGCTTAAAGACTGTTCCCACTGCCATCTATGTTCTTGTTCTTAATTCTCTGGTAACTGAAGGATGAGAATAGCTAGAGAAATAGAAGGGCTTTAACAGTAAGCCAAGAAAAAGAGAAGGTGAGGAACTCGTTCTGCTTTTTAGAAAATAAAGACTGTCTGGACTCCAGCATATGTGAATTTCAATTTAACATTACTGATTGATACTAAATAAAAAGCTATCATGAGGCATACCCAGTTAATTTCCCTGATTTCCTCGATGAGGAGAGGTAACAAATTTTCTACAATCTGGTTCAGCAGATTGTCTTATATCAGTGCAAAAGCTGTGCTTGGATCAGTAATAGTTCATGATCAACATGCTGAAATGCTAACAAAGATAAGAGCTTGGTGAGTTTATTGCCTGGGAAATACGTTACCTGAGTATCAGTAAGGCATGTGAGTGTACTGGCTCAGTGTCTTTATCTCCTAAGAACTAGAGTCCAGCTTTCTGTGAAATGGCTACATGGATTATTTTATTGTCTTGTTATAGGACCAATGATGAGGATCCTGAAAAATTGTCGGTAGTAGAATCTGTTGTCTCAGTGTTATAGCAAGTTATGGAGATTTCAGTTGATTGGTTCAGAGCCAAGGCAAGCCTCTCAGCTTTGGTGTTGACGTGGGGGCTCGCTATAGAGGCGAATATTTATTCTGTTGAGAAACCCTTCCTTTTCTTGCATCCAAAGTCATGCAAAGAGAAACCTGTCATTCAGTCTAGCTGCTTGGAAGTTGGGTTGTCCTTTTCTGTTTTTCTTCCATAACACGTCTTCCCCTCATTAGCTTAATTCAGTTTAAAAAAAAAACCAAAACAAAAAAACCCAGCCAAACAAAAGCAAACACCTCTCTGAAAATGAAGAGGAGTAAGCCACAGGCAGCAGTGCTGTTCCACAAAGTCCTAATGTCCTCCTTATGCCCCACTGGCATCCTGTGCACGCGCTCTGTACTTATCTGCTCTGTGAGCATCCTAGCTCAGAGAGGAAACCTAAGAAATTCCTAATTTTCTCTAATCCTCTCTGTCCCAAGTCCTGTTGGTAAGAGCTGAGGTGCCCACTGGGTTCCAGTATGAGGTGCAGCAATTGGGGTCACACTGATAAGGACGAGAAAAGCTGTAGGTAACAGGTAAGCTCAAGGGCTCAGCACTCGCTGTGAGCTCCTCCAGGACAGTAAATTGTCGGAAGCCAGAAACGTGAGGCGTGTAAGAGCTCGGTTGCCACACAGGCTGTCTGCCTTCCTCAGGGTACACAGGGAAAGCCTGTACAAACTGCATATCTCCTGCTTCCTTGGCCTGCCTACGAGCAGCTTCCCATCTATTGATATCCTCACATTCTTCTTCTAGTGCCAATGAGAGGTCATTATTATCCACTAGGCCTGCCGATGACATGGCATGGGCGCATCCATCTTCCCAGATGTTTACATCCGATGGGCGAGAAGTTGTCTGGGCGCAGCCATCGTGGGAAGGGACGTGTGAGCGGCCATTTTGTTTCCCAGTTGCTATGGAAACTGTCCCGACGCCATTTTGGGTGATCTCTGAGGTAATTTGCTGGTGGCCATTTTGAGGTTGTCCTTGGTGACAGACACCATGTGGGCTCTCAAGGTCTTTTTGGCAGCCATTTTGAGGATTTTTCTTCCCCCTCATGGCACGGACGCCATCTTGGGTGTTAATTTCTGAGGGGGAAATTTTCTCTCCTATTAAATTGCTTGAAGACTCAGCTTCTTTTTTTACGATTTTCTTTTTTGCCGAAGCAAAGACAAAATGAGTCTCCAGGCTATTTGAGCTTTTGCCGTCTCTTTTATCTCCTTTCTCGATGGCTTTGAAAAGCAGAAATCCCAGTTCGTCCCACTGATGGTAAGTTAAAAATTCTGGGATCAGCTCTTTATTTTTAGCCATCCATTTGGATAATGCTTTTAGGGAGTCTCGATCTAGGGGGTGACCTTGTGCGATGATAAAGGTTTTTAGGCGGCGATAAGAATCCTTTTCTGATTTAGACATACGAGCTCCCATTATGAAANGCCTCACATTAGGGCGCCATATGACATGGCCTGGTAGGAAAGAGGAGCACGGGACAAAGGATTCTTGTCAAGGCGAAGGAGGTGAAAAAATGAAGCTTTATTTGAAGGGTAGGGCTGGCTTTTGTAGGGGTTGGGCGGAAGGTTCTGGAAAGGGGTGGAACTTGAGTGGAGCATGCAAATACAAACCAATCAAAAGAAAGGGGGGGGTAACACTGCACTGCAGCAATTGTCAACCCATCAGGGAAAAGCACATTACATGGGGTACAGAAATATATGATTTTTAACAAAACCAATTAATGCTTATTTTTAACAATCACGAACTCTTTTTCTAATAACGAAAACATTCCTAACACCTAAACAAAGACTGTGTCAACACATTCTTCTGCTTCTTCATTGCCTTTTTCTTGCTTCTCATTTTCTTTCTTCCATCTCTTATACGCCTCACGTTTCTGGCTTCCGACAGTTAACAGGATAAACAAAGGCAGAACTCAGGTAAGGACGAGGCAACAGAATTGTTCTCGAGCATTATACCACCTTTTTACCTGCATAAAATTTTGCCTGGTTTCAGTTTTGAAACTGAAGTTTCCTTTGCTGTTGTTTCAATGCTTTTAAAATGCTTTTAGACACACGTGACATGATTCTACTTGCAAAGTAGTTATAACTTGTTCTGCCTCTCTTGCAGTGATATAAAGAGAGCCCTGTATGTAATAAATATATATAGAGAGAATAGGTTATTAGAGATACCTGAGGTACCTGATGATCCTATGTGAGAATAGTATCTCCCTTTAGGGGAGCCGTCTTGTTAACGCACTTTGTTTCAAGGTGTGCCAAATTTGCTTGATAGAGCTGTATATGTATAAAATAATATAATAATTGAAAAAACAAACATAAAACCTCTTCCCAAATACCCCCCACAAATCCCCCAAACACCACCCCCCCAAAAAAAAAAAAACCAACATAGAATCTTTCCAAAGCAAAACCTCTCCTTCATGTGAAATGGCATTCGAAGACAGAGGGCTGCAGTCTCTCTGTGTGGCAGTGCAGCAGAGCTCCTTAGCAGTGTCTGCTACAGCTGGGAATCTTGTTTTCTCCACTGTCAGTCACAGGCCCAAGCTGCAGTATGTTATTATTTGATCACTAGAGTAACAAGTTGGAAAATGCTGTCTTCGCTGCTACACGGGTTTGGTTCATGTCTTTGCACTGTTAGACTGGCATAGCCACTGCATCTGTTTGCTTTACCTCTCTGTTTACCTTCTTCCCTGCAGGACCTGTAAATTTGATATAAAACTAGGAAGGAAACAGAGCCCAAACTCTGCTGGAGAGAAATCCTGTTGAGTTGCTTTATTTTAACTTAAATTTTTGTGGGAGTGAAAGAAAAAGGAGGAAGTTGCTCCAACAGTTCATGCTGTTCTATGTTCACATAAATTCCTGACAGTCTGTTCTCCAGGCCCAAAGGTTCAAAGGGATAATGGAAACATCAGGAGGAATGCCAAGAAGGCAGAACAGGGGAGATGCTCACCACAGTGTATCAATGAAAACAAGAATGTTTCTATAATTTCCATATAGTATAGTTTCTGTATAGTGCTGGGAGGCTGTTTACCTGATCAGAATAGAGACCCTTTTTCCACCCATGAAGATGAAACAGAATAGATCAGCTGTTTTCTTTGATTCGCTTCATTTAGAGAAAATATATTTGGAAGTAAAACAGTAATCTGGGACTTCAGTTTTAATTACTATATCTTTAGAGGTCTCCTGGGAGTAATAGTGAAAGGATGTAAACCTCAGTCTAACAAGAATCCAAGGGCTCACTGAAACACTGTTATTTATTTCCCATGGTCTGTGCAGTCTTTGTAAAGGCAGTTCATTTCATCCAGTTTTGTCCGTCCTCAAACTTCAGAAAAATTCTTTTAAAACATACACTGCGTGTGTTTTCCCCGCAGGAACAGCATACTATGAGAGCAGAGACATCTCAGAAGGAGGTCTTACTATTACAGCTAAACTTTATTTTTTTAATATCTAAGAGTTAGTCTCAGATTGCTTGGGTATATCATCTTCCATCTCTCTATTGTGCTGTAAGGTCATTATATTTGTGCAAATGTGGCTACATGGGCAGTAAAAATGGGAAGCTTAAGATCCTCATCCCCTCCATTATGAATGTAGAATTCTGAGATGTTTTACTGCATATTTAATGCTATTTCTAATAAACAGGAACAAAAGTCCTGATTTTAATAGTGTTTGCATATTCAACAAGAGTCTCTACATAATGAAGCCGAAGCGTAGATCTCCATGGATTTGATGTGCTTTAATTAGGCATTTCCTGAGCATTTCAGAATGTTTCAGTACTGTAAACCCAAGGAGAGTAGTGTGTGAAAAGAGGCAACAAACCCGACAGTGATTTTACTGGTGGGGTGGGGTGGATATCCTTATAAAAGTTAGACCATCTGAATGTTCTGAAGGAACTTGAAAATTAAATCCCTGTTTTAAAAGGATAATTTTATTTTGCACACATAAACAGTACCATGCTAAATGAGAGGCAGATATGACATTCTGTGCATACTTTTTACACACTTTGACCTATTACTACCAGCTGTATTTTGAGATACAGCACGCACTCAACAGGCATTGAAGCAAAGAGTATCCAAGGACCTTCACCAATTTAGATCAGTGCCTGAAATAGTTTTCCTTCGTCATCATATCTTGTAAATTAAATAATCGTTTCTTCAAAATGTAGTTTTCTTTATTTCATCTCTTTAAATACAACAGATCTTGGTGTACATGCAGTAGCCAGATTATTGCGACCTGCATACTATCACTTGAAAATAATTAGACCTCAAGTCTCAATTAACTGTACTTAAATTGGCCAATTCATGTTCTCTGTAAAGGAACCAAAATGTTTTATGTATATTTCCTGTAGGTCTTCATTTATTTCTGCTTTGGCTGCAGAATTAGCTAATGCAGACTGTCTCTGATCTCAAACTTCATTCAGTCTTAGCATTATTTAGCAATTTGTTGTCTAAGAGACTGTAACCAGAACTCTCCTCTTCCTACAAAGGGTTTTAAAGTGCTTTTTACTGATCAGTTTCTGCTCCCCAAGCTAATCTCTGAGTTCCACTGAATTACTGCTGTTTGTGCAGGGAAAAAAAAGAACAAAAAAAAGGAAAAGAAAAGAAAAATTGTTTCCACTGCATTATATGCAAACAGAAATAGGAAAACGACACAATGGGTAGAAAAACTAGTGTCTCCACTAGTAAAGGTGGACTAGTAGAGGGTGTAGTGAAAAATAAAAAAGGAAAACCTCATACTCTCCTTCTTTTAAAACTACTTATTTTCAATTAACTTCTTCTAACAAGTTCCCTTAACCCCTGAAGCACAAACTAATATCATGACACATACTGCATTTTAGGATGAAGATAAAGTGGAAGAAGAGCTATGAAATGCAAAATTAAATGGTAGTAGTTAACTGCATCAATTCACATGTATCATAATAGGTAATTAATATGTATCCCCAAAGCAGAGAATGTTTGCAGCAACCAGCAGTGGTCGTGGTTTGTAATTACTTCTTCCAGAAACAGATGAGCCTGTATTAGAGGTCTGCTGGCTGATTAATGGAGATTTCTCACATACTCAGTTATCACCTGGCTACCAAGAAAGAGAGAAACATCTTTCTATCACGCTGTGCTTAAAAATAGAAATTTGTCCCAATTCTGTTTCAATATACATTTTCTCCAGTATGAAATCAGAACAGAAAGTCTTGAAAGACTTTTTGTCTTTTGATCAACCCTAATCAAAACAGCCAAAATATGTAACAAGTTTTTTTCTTGGTGCTGCAGGTGTCAGCCTCTCCCCTCACATTTTTACCCATGTTATTCTCTGGAAATAATATAGTAGCTGGTAGGGAAATTTGAGACTTACCCAGTTGTTCAATACACATCTCATGTGGTGCTATAATGACAATTTTTTTTCCCTAATAGCTCTCTCTCATGAAGACTTTTTTTAGATATTTCTTAGTCTTAAACCCATTCTTTAATATTTTGTTTTTCCTAAAGAAAGAACTTCAACTTCTGCAGGGAAGAACTGGCTCAATCTATTTTTACCTAAAATACCTCTTCCAATTCCAATCCTGATGTAGTATAAATTATCCTTTATTTTCTTCATATTGCGCCCACAAATTATAGATCTCTGTCTCCATGTATTTAATTTTAACAATACAAGACCTCCTTACAAACTACTGGAAAGGGATGTTTCATTATTCTGGTTTCTTCAGCCTTTTTATTTGATGAAACAAAATAATTGTCCATTGGACTTAAAGAAAATTCCCTGCCTGTGAACAGGTCAGTGATTCATATTCTACAGAAGTCAAGGTGGAACCTATTAATGAACACAGTGTCTCACAACTGAGCCTGCTTGATGGTGGTCTTCAGAAAAAAACATGCCTCATGAAAAGAGAGAGACTGTTCTTAAAAGGGTCTGGAAAGCTCACTGTGACATTATTAAAATACTCTATTTTTACATGAGGGTCAAGCTGGAAGAGCTCCAGGGGTAAGCCTGTGGCAGTCATCTTACAATGAGCACAGTTGGATCGGAAATGTCTCTTTGACTTCAATCCCATTAATAACCCTCCACTGGATGGAAGTTTGCCAAAGGGTCTGTAATAGATTCCTTTTAGTGTTATTTTCTATTGCACCTGTCATTAGCTTGTGAGACTTCAGATCGCAAGGTCTTTTCAGCACATCTCAGGTAACTGGCGTGCAATTTTTGTTTTGCTTTGGATCTTGTTTGCTCTTGTAATGGCAGGGTCTTTAAAAACAAAATCATTTCTTCCTGCTCAAAATAAGTAGTAGGCTGCATAAAGTATTTGGTTCAAGAATCGTCGTCTCTTGTAGTTTTATGACTTTTTTAGCATCAAATGCTGTCTTTAAAACCCTCAATTATTGCTATTACATGTTCATAGCATTTAGCTTGATGGATCAGCAGAAGTGCAACTATGGATGTCACTGAAGTTGTTAATAATTAATGTCTTGTAATACAAAAATGTTAGAAATTGGATTGAATTTATTAAAATCTGCCCCAACTTGAAAGCTTCTTTTAGGCAGGAATCTGATCCAATATGACCAAGAACACTGAGGATCTTAATAGACCTAATTTTGTGATAAAAAGTTAATAATAGTGTTCACCCTTTAAGTTGCCAAATCAGAAATACTGCTAGGATATTAAAATTTTTAACACTGCCTGATGTCACATGCTTTTAGGACTTCAATTATTGCAACTCATTCTTATTTAACTTCTTCAATTAGATTCTGCTGTCTCAGGAGATGGTAAAATGCCGGTATTAAGATATTATTCCATGGATTATCTCTGTCCATCACTCTTCCCTTGTATTACATTCTCTTCAATTAATCATTGTACCTATTATCAAGTGTTTACTGGCATTTGTATATACCCTTTTACATCAAGACTGACTACATTATCTCTATTCCTGAAAGATATTTGCTCAAGTTTCTTTGTTCCTCTAACCACATCATTTTGAAATGCTTCAGCAAAACACAAACCTAATGGCCTCCCCAACCAGCTTTGAATCACTTCACATCACCTCCATACCAACTCCTAATACCCACAACTCCTCAGTTCGTCTGAACCTACTCCATAGTCCCTGCTCTCCCACCCTTAAGGTTGTCTTCTCCCCAGGAGTGACCACATCCTCCTTTTCTGCCTCATCCCAGTGTGTTCCAACCTCTCCCATCCACTCCACTGTCACCCATCAATTAAATATCCTTGCCCTACAACCCCCGCTTCATTCCGTGCTCCATCCTTCTAGTCTGATTAGCTCACACGCCTTGGACCCCACTCTCCAAACAAAAGCTTTTCTGCTCTGTGTAATTCCTAGGCCCTTTTTCCTGCTTATTGCTGATTTCTCCTCACAGATGCTGCTGCCACATGTACTCCAGTATTAATATTTTACTTCCTTGGCTGGACATGTCTACTTCCACAGCCACAAGGCTTCTGTTCTAAAAAGGGATTAAAAATAAAAAAGACACAGTCCCCTGCCCAAATCGTCCAAGATGAGAAGGATGCATTTCCCAAGTGGGTTACAGATTCCCATCCCTATTTTGTTGACTCCTAATAGAGAAGGTGAGATGTAAGGAAAGAAGAGAGATCCCATGTCGTTATTGTTTAAATTACTTTTTGCAGTTAATGTAAACTCCAATATCAATTTTCTACACCTTAAAAGGACAAGTCACAAAAAAAGAAGAGCAGGATAAAAAAGAAACAAGAGCTCTCCCATACATACATTCCTTTATCTGGCATTGTAAGTCTGACAGGAATACCTAATGTCCTGTCAGAATTCCTGGTACAAATATAATTTTAAGAATAAAAAAACCCCAAAACAACAAACAAAAGTATTGTAACAACATGAGAATGACAACTACATGTGAAGGTTGTCCCAAACCTGCTGCATATCCCTTCAACAGCATTTCCTCACTATCTTCTCACTGTTCTCCACTTCATTTTAGGAGTGCAGGCAGACTGTTGCCTACTAGAGGTACTAGCAGAGCATGCTGATGATTGTTGTAGGTGTTATGCGACAGATTATTGATTGCAAATCTTTCATGCCCTTTCCCATTATGTGTGAGAAGGAGCATCTTACCTGTATATTGGCATCTATTGAAAACTATTCTTAACTGAAATACCGAGTTTTGTTCCATCACCACCAGGTTCACAACGTCCTAAACTGACAGTATCTTGAAACTGGTGAGACTTGCAGTACAAAGAAGGGAGAGGAAAATTTCCAACTTTGGAAAGACCTTTCTATGTAGTCTCTTGTGATTGCTATCTCAGGTAGCTTTTTGAATTCTATTAAATTGTCTATTCTACTGAATAGTACTAACCCAAAGTATTGTCTCCTGTTTCAACCAGTAGAGCAGTTTGAAATCTAGTACTTTCCATTTAATGTTTATATAAAAAGTACTTCTAAAAACTTAAATTATTATAACTATATTTCTTTTTGAAATTACAGCTTAACAGAATTATTTCATAGCCTGAAATTTGCTTCATAGGACAACACTTCCTGCTATGTTCATGTGTGTCATAGTTCTCTGCTATCTTGATATGGATGCATACCACCAAAGATCCTTGGAAGACACTATGAGAGTTATCTAAACATTTGTATTTTGGCATTTTTTTAAGGAACTGTTTAATTTATGTGTCTTGACTTGCTTACTCCACTTATGTAACAGTAAAATCAGAGGTGATGTGGTTTCTTGGCTTGTTTCTGATGGTCATCTTCGGTGTGGTATTATTTGGTTTTCAAAATAAGATGATTCTTTTCTAATTTATCAATGCTTATGATTTGAATGTCCAGAGCCTCAAATCAGGTTAGGTACCAATATTCTGGATTCAGCAAAGCAACTTTTCAACTGAAATATTTCTCATAAATCCATTCATTATTTGTTGTGAAGATGTAGAGACATTTGGTTTTCCTGTTCTCTCTACCCTTGATGATGAGTTATTACTTTTCCTGCACAGTAGAAAATTACTTACATAGACAGATAGCAAGTATGCAGGCAAGAGGGTTTTATGGTCTTGAAATCTGATTCAACTATAATTATAGGAGTGTAAAAATCAAATATCATTTATGTTTGGAGGATAATGTTGTTAGCTAACAGTTAATTTGCAGATATTAGTCAGTAATCACTGTGCTAATATTTTCTTTTATTTCTTGTTGATACCAGTTGTCCTGTCAGTAGTTAACATTTTTTTAATTCCAGTGTCAGAGTCGTCTGTTCAAACGAACATCCTGATCTTTTCTCTTTCACTCTTTTTACCATCCTGCCATCAGTGGTAGGACTTAACCTTTTTATACGGAATGAGTGATATCAGTAATGCAGGAATAGGCTATAAGGGACTTAAAAAATGAAGACGGGAGCTTCTGTTTGTAAAATAAAACGAATGGGAACCAGCGAAGAGATGACAAAGACAAAGCACGAGGCTTATGGAAATGATCTCCTGAGCAATGTTTTCTGGAGGAATATTGATTGTGTGAGATTGCATTTGTCAAGGCCAAAAGGAAAGGGTTGCAGGTATTGATATATGACGAAACTTTAGACAAGTAGTTTATCTGTGAAGGCAAATAGGAAAGCTGGTAGAGAACTGACTGCCAGTCTTCAGCAGAGCATGAGATTCTAGAGCAGTAAGAAGTATCGCCTATGGCTGAGTGACAGACAAGGGAAGGGCTTTGAGGAAAAAGAGGAGTAGCGGTAGAAGAGTTTTGAGTCACTGGAGGATTATGGTCTGAGACTTGAAAGGAAGACCTGAGATTTAACACCGAATGGTAATAATAATGTGCAGCACCAAATGCTGGTGTGTCTGGGTTCTGAGTGTTTGGTTTCCAGCTCTGCAACAGGCCCCCTCTGGGCTCTTTGATAAGGCATTCAACCTGTCTGTGTTTTTGTTTCCCCATCTGCCAATGAATGATAAAAATCTAGCTCCCAGGTGCATTGTGTGGCTCAGTTAATATTTTGAGGGGTTTTTGCAGTCATCAGATGGCACAGCTATAGGAATGCTAAAGCTATTAGTTAGCAATCGCCACTGAAATCAAGAAATGCAGAAAAGGCCCCAGTATCTGAAGCTCTGTATAGTTAATGTAAATTACTTTGTGATATTTATCAAAGTACTATTTGGAAACATAATAACCTAGAACCAGAATAAAAACTGATTGAGCTGCCCAAAAAGGCAGAAAAGCACTTAGCAGGATTAACAGAAGTGCATGAGCAGGCAAGACATTTAACTCATTTTTAGAGACAGTGGCAGCTAGCCAGTGCATGGTTAGGCATTTGTGTAAATCCTGTGGCACGCTTAGCTGCATCTTCAGATGTCTCCAAAGTGCATCTTCAGATGCCTGCATGAATTTGTAAACCCGGTCCACACGTTCTGAATCACTGACTTTGAGACCATTAGTGTGTCCTCTGCAGCTGCTTCAGAGCTCATCTGTCTCTGTCCTGGCCCTGTGGGGTTCCTTGTCACAAGACCTCTGAACAGGTGACTACAGCAAAGAGATCTTTGAAATGGACTTTGAACTTGAAGTGAATCTCTGTTTTAACAAGAGGGGAAAATTTTATAGAAGGGGGTGGGGGGGGGATGTTGAGGAGGAAGAAAATGGTACTCTGTGTTGTGTTCAGTCAGATCCCCGACATCCCCAGTCCTCAATACCAATCTGAACGGTCCTGCCTCTTAAATAAGGGCTCTCAAGGTCTTCTTCATTCATGCAAAGTTGTAAGGCAGTACAGGTGGAAGCTTTGGCAACCCTTATCCATGAGTTGGGTTGTTCTGGATGTTCTGGACACAGGTCCTGGCACAGCAGCACAGCTGGGAGTGGCTGGCTGTGCTGGCAGGGCACACGTGGCTCTCTCTTGCCATGTAGAATTTGCAGGACAATCTATAGTTGAACACATACTTACAGATACTTGGAGGGCTGAGACAGCTTTGTAGGTGAAACATGATGCTCCTGTCCTTCATTTTGCTGCTCCCATGTTGTTTCCACGCGTTCAGAAGGGATGCATAAACTATTTATTTGGACTATTGGGGGTCTCTAGCTTTGGATATAGGAAAAAACAAAGATAAAGCACAACTGATTTTTAGTTAATTTTCCACATCATGATGACAGCATACTGAGAGAATAAAGAGAATACTTAAAAAAATTACCTGGAAAAAATAGGACATGCAAAAGGCTGTATTGTTTATTAACAGCAAAACTTTCTGACAAAAAGAGCTCTGAAATCCACCTAGACAGAACCTAATGTCGTGTTTCAGCTGAAGGAGAATGCTGACTGTAGCAGGAATTAGGCACAGCTAATAATATAGGATGAAAAATGAATGTTCATATATGCAAAAATGTGTAAATAAGACTACATTTCAGAGAAATGAAGGAGAATGGGGGAAAAAACCCCACCAGCAGTGTTGATGTCACAGGAGTCCTGCTCACATTCTGGAATGACTGATTTATTATGAATTTTAAGTGTTTTAGGTGTTGATGGAATGTCCATCCCCATCAATCATTTTAAAGTGTTTATTGGAAAATGCTCCGATACATAATAATGTATTTTAGCACTGAGTTGCTGTGATTTTTTTGCATGTTTTTCTTTCTTACCATCTTTGATCTGATTTATTTCCTTCAGCCTCTTTTCTCCCAATTCTAAATCTTTATTTCCAGTAATTTATAGTGCAATATAATTATGAAAAGAATTCTTAAGATTGCTGTTATGTATTATTAGTTGTGGCTGTTTAGCAAATCAGCCTGTTCTATTTGGATTTACTGTTGTGTACACAGTTTTGTAAGGAATAAATTTTCTTCTTCATGTTATCTGCTACTAACCTATATTTCACGTATGCTCCTATATAAGACTTAGTCCAGCACCAGACATTAAAAAGAACAAAGCAAGTTTTTGTCGACTCATTACTGAGGTAATTAATGGTTTGCTCCTTTGACAACAAAATATTTGGAGGAGGCAGACCTGGAGCAAGACAAAACTTAGAGGGTTTGATACCAGAGCAAGAACAGAACCACGGAATATACTGAGTTGGAAGGGACCCACAAGGTTCATCGAGTCCAGCTCCTGGCCCTACACAGGACCATCCCCAAGTCACACCATGTGCCTGAGAATATCATCCAAACCCTTCTTGAGCTCTGCCAGCCTTGGTGCAATGAATACGTAAGAGCATGAGACAGAAAAAGGCTCCTGCAAATTCATAACACTAATTAATTATCATATCTAATTGATACATCCAACCTGAAAATTGTCCACTCCCAACCCCTCCCTCAGGTCTGGCCCTTGGCGCACCTCTCAGGAATTGAGCCAGAGGTCTCAAGACCCCTTCCTTCTTCACCATCATCATCTTCACATCACGTGCCTTCTTCGGAGCTTCCCCAAGGTTTCTGGGCCTTCTGCTGTTTTGACCACAGTGATATCTTATTATGTCCTTTTAGATACATGTCCCAAACAAGGTGTACTTGCTAAAATCTTTTTCCTTGAGAATAACATTAAACAAAATTTGAAGAATTTTGAGCATTTGATACAAAGCGTGAGAAAAGGGGTTTAGTAACTGCTAATAACTGCTGTTTCAAAGTGTTAGAAACCAGACAGCTATATTGGTAAAAAGCTGTATGCTACAAATCTTAAGGCATCACTTGCTTTCTTCATGTGGAAGCAAAGGGAGCAGGCAGCTTCAGCAGCTGGGAGGGTTTGCCTGGGATGACAACCTCTCCAGGAGCAGTCTGGGAATGATTCACTTCCAGGGAGTGGGTTACAAGGAGAGGCCTGTAATTTGGCAGATTGATATGACACTTATTAATTAAACACTTTCTTTAACTGGAAAGCTGATTCCTTTCCTTCTATTGTCACTTGTACAGTTTAATCCTTCCCTAAATTCAAGTAGAGTTGATTCAGGGTGTTTTTTGTTTCCTCCCCTCTTGTTGAGTCTGTCTGACATTTAATGTTTTCACTAATTTTTCTTTATAGGCCATGTCAGTGTCCACAAGACTGGAAGTATTGTTCCAGGAAATTAATATAAGATTATAAAATAATGTTCTCTGTTTAACAGATTTTAAACATAACTTTGCATTGTGGAGGACACACTGGAATCTCTGTGCATCATCTTCCAGCACTCGGATGAGCAACTGGAAATAAAATCATGGCTCTACATCAGCATGCTGGCACCTTGCTTTAGCTAATGAAACAGCAGTAAAACTCACAGCTTCAAGGTAAACTGTGTCTGCCAAAACTACCTGAAGTTCATAAGAGTAATTAACTTCGAAACCCAGAAGAATAATTAAAATATGCAAAACATCTATTGATCTTGAGCATCTGGTGACTTCTCAGTAACCACAGACACAAAACCAGCCCATTTTAACATACTGTTAATTTGCAGTCTTTGATTAGATAGATTTTTTTGGTATGTATCCATAAAACTACAGGGATCATCCCTGCCATTCATTATATTCCTTTTAATAAATGACCTCGGTTTTGTATCCCAGCAGGAAGGTTTGCAACAGTGAATGTTCCTGTCAATTGAAAATTGATCTTTTTCACAGGATGTTCCAAAAGATTAGGCAGGTATCTTTAGGCAAGAGACCCAGGTCACCTCCATCCTGTAAATAGCATTTCAATTTTATTTTGGGGGTTTTTTTGGTTGGTTTG
>VWZG01008543.1:2037848-2058848 GCA_013396735.1 Grallaria varia
GGGGTTTTTTTGGTTGTTTGTTTGTTTTTTGGGGGGTTGGGTTTTGTTTTGTTTCCTGGGGTTTTTTTTTTGTTTGTTTGGTTGGTTGGTTTTGGTTTCTGTTTTTTAAATCTGCAACTTCAGCCAAGAGCAGTGTCTCTGAGACCACATGATTTTCCCCCTTCTATTAACTTTGAAACAAAAATATAACTTACAAGGTAGATAGATATATGAAAAAATAAATAGTCTCCGTAGAATATGACTCAGTGGAATAGCCTCAGATGGATAATGACTATACTTGCATCAGTTTGAAGAGAAAAATGCCTTTCTCTATAGAGATGCTTCATAGCATATTGATCTTTGCAAGTTTATGTGGTTTTTTCTCTCCTCAAAATCTACCATCAAACAACTCACCTTTTAGTTTTAAATAACATATATGATTTCTGTTTTGTTGGACTAGAATCATAGTGCCAGGTCATGCCCTGAAAAATTCCATTGATGGTAGTGGAGTAGAACTGGGAATAATGTCAGCCGAAATATCTTGCTGTCAAATTACCATTTCCAATCCTAAATGAAAAACAGTGAGAAAACCCACCAAATGATACGAGGCATCCTGAGGAAAAAAAACCCAAAAAGCAAGACAAAAGAAACTTAAAAACCCTTATGTGCAATGTGGTTATCTGGAAACTGTTGTAGTTGCAGATTACATTACAATTTGAACTTGCACACAGATTCATAGAAAGTTAACAAACTCATGAGATCTCAGGACAATTTTAGGTCAATTTAAGACATTTTGCTCATGAAACACTGCAGTATTTCAAAATGTCTGGCTTTAGTAAGATATCCAGAGGAGATCTCTCTTTTCAGCTGAGTCGGTTTTTGAGCAGAGAACATTCAGTTCATGCAGATGGAAATTCTGGGTCCTGGGAATGGTTACATTAAACCCTGCAGAGCAAAACCACTGGGCATTGCAAATTCAAAAGCCAGCATGTCAGGCTCTGTATCAGGAGTGTGTGGACTGCAACGCCTGTCCTGGCTCATGCAGGCAGCACCATCAGTCACATTCCCAATCCTTTTTGCAAATGTCCATGCAAATCTGACTGCTGCAGCATACAATTCTGTCTGTGTAATGTGTGTGTTATCTGCCATTTAACACTTTGAACTCTGGCAATGATTGTGCCCATAGTAATGGATTTGCTTTTGAGATGTGTAGCTTGAAATGCAGGATCTAGTCCTGAAATTGCTGCAAGGCAGAAGTTAAAGCAGTGATGGGAGTCACTGTTTCAATCTTCTCTGCACTCGTTTCATTTTATTAGTTTAATAAGAACATATGTATTAGATGAGTAGCTTTAATGCATCAGGTGAAATGCCACAGCTTGTTTCCTCTTGTGGAGAGACTAATTTTCCTAAACTCTTCCATTTCCAAGTGGTACACTTCTTGACCATTTTTAACTCAAAGCAGCTGTATTAATTCCTTCTACAGCAGTACTCAGCGCTGCAATTACAGCATTAGCATCGAGCTTTTCAGACTTGATAACAGATTCTAATTTTATCCCATCTGGTTTATTGTGAGGATTTTTTTTTTTTTTTTTGGTGCCTGGAGGTGACTTTTCCTTAATCATTTCTTCTGTACAAGATTGCTGGTAGGAGTTTAAAAGGCTTTCTTTGCTGCAAAGACCAACTGCTGGTTTCTTCTCCACCAGGACAATGTACCAGCAGTTCTCTGGATAAATTGTCTAGAAGGCAATCATTTGGAAGCTCTTGCCAAGCTAGAGAGGTTATTAGCTTTTGATCTCTTTTCTTAAATAATATCACTGCAAAGTCGCCCTAGTGTACTGGCATTAGATCTCTACTGGGTTTTCTTTCTGAGAGGAAAGACTGCAGAAAGCTCCTTTGTTCATTTACCAAAATAAATAAAATTCCTTCAAAATTAAGGCCTCAGATATTCATGGGAACCTCCCACTGCAGGTACAAAAGGGGGTTTGTGTACATGTGAAATAACAAATGGGTTCAGCTGCCAAGAGGGAATGAACAGGAAAGAAAGAACTTGTAAGAAAAACAAGCCAACCCAAACAAAACAAACAAAAACCCCCAATGAACACAATTTCCTTTCATCAGTAATTGTTTAGAATTCTTTCGAGACTTGGGTTTTACTTTTGCACTTCTGCTGACAGTGATGTGTCTGGCAGGGCAATAAGATGTTCAAAGAAGATGGAGTGACTTAGCTCAGATTTAGGCTCATAACGTCCCAAGGCAGTCATCCAAACAATGATAAAAGATGGGAATGTCATGAAAATAATTGTTGGAGGAGTTTTTTTAAAAATAACATTTTCTAAATGCCTTTTTGTCTCGCTTGTCCCCACTCTGAATGTACAGTTTCTGGTGGCTACCATACAGTCATCAACTATCCATGTGAACTTGTAGGGTCAATGAACGTTGTTGGATGATGCCTGTTCCTTACACTGGATAATACCTTGCAAAGCTGGGGAATGAGCCCTGGTCTGTAGCTACATATATATCCTTCATCTGCAGGCAGAAGTGGCCTTTAAGAGTCCTTCTTTGGGAAGGTGGATCATCAAAGGCTTTGAATGTGACAAGCCCGTTCTTACCAGTGGAGGATAAAGACTAGAAAGTGGGAATAATTTCCAGCCATTTTTGTCAATATTTGCAAATTTACAAATAGCTTTGTGGCTGGACAATCAAGGAATATGGTCTTGATTCCTGCTGCACTCTGGCACTGCAGTTGGTATATTCTTTGGTTGTGTTGTCTTTTAGGAGTGATTATGACCTAAAATATACATTTCTGCTGTAAGAAACCATATGTTCTTGTGAATTTTTTAAACACAGGCCCAGTATTTCTATCCTGACCTTGCCACAGGATATATTGTATGATATGTCATATATGTCATATGCTGGTATTTAATCAGTTTGGACATCATTAGAGTTGGGCCACTCTAAGTTAGTGATTGCTACAGCTTTAACTAAGGATAATTGAGGTTATGACTGTATTTTTCATATGTATTTTGGATGGCATTTGCCTTACAGAAACACAGGCAGTAAAACTGAGAATGTATCCACAACTTATCTTCAACATATGGGAGAGCAGATCATTGCTTGATCCAGACTTAATGACTCAGTCAGAACAAATTTCCATTCATCTATAAAATCTTGGCTATTTTTGAAGACAATTCTCCATTTTATATAGCTGGTATCGTAGAAATACTTTAGATTGCTATTCAACACTTATATGCTCTTTGGGAGTTTGAAATAAACTACAGAAGTTATTACAGTTTATTCTTTATCTTTCCTGTGGATTCTTAAATGCTCTGAGTTTCTTCCCAGTTCTCCCTAGTTGAACTGTAGCTACCAAAACAATATTGCAATATTCCTTACCTGTTGGATTGAGTCCCAGCATAACTATAATAACTCCACTGGCTTCTGTGCCTTCACTCTACAAATCTGTTCACCCTGAATAGGACTTTCTCAGTGAAAAGCTTTTATTGCCTCTTTTTTTTTTTTTTGACAAGGGAGTGTGTCTCATTGCAAATGATGTCATTTCTGATTTTTTCTCATAAAAATGCCTGGCTATAATTTTTTGAATAATTTTATCTAGTCTTAATAATTCTTTTCTATGAGCTTTATGATGTCTAAGTTCCTGCCAATGGCTACCCAGTCTTCGACTTCCCTCTCCTCTCAACCAATTCCCACTTGGCTTTGGTACCTTAAAACTTGTTCAGAGATTAATGAATCATCTTTAATTTGTGTGTGTGTGTGTGTGTGTGCTTTTGAAACACTTCCTCATCTAAGCAGAAGTTCCACATCTAACTCCCAGTATGCTTATTCTATACCATACCCATTCTACCAGCTCTAGTTTAGGTGAAATACTTTCAGACATGAAATCATCTTCTGCATGTTTTTGAAATTAAATTTTAGCTTGCTTTCAACCACGTTTAGAGTCACCTTCCTGTCACAGTTTCCTAATAATATTGTTCTTGAAATGTAACATCTTTCATAACTGAAGATAATTATTTACTTTACCTAATATCTTCCAATGCATGAAAGCAAACAGCAAAGCCTATAGTACCCCAAAAACATCTGTCCTTCAGCTCAGTCAATAGATAGTCATTTATGATGACACATTTTAGGACAATTTAGCCAGATTGTCATTAATGCAGTAATGCTTTATTCCTGAGTTAATATTAAATTAATTTCCTTCAAATAAATTTTTGTGGGGAACCATATCAAATGTTTAGTAAAATCCAGAAATATTACTTTTCCTGTCTTCATTTTGTCACTAATTGCTTTACTCTCTCACTTTGCATTATCTTTCTCTCCCAAGTTTGCATCTAATACAGCATATCTTCTGCACGACAGATAATAAGCATGTTTCTTTAATGAAACATTTCAATTTTGAGAACAGGTGGTCAGGCGTCTATTCCACTGACACAAGGAGAAAGCTGTCCTGACTAGAAAATAAGTCTGGTGTATGTAAAATACAATACCTGCCATCTCAAATTGAATGGAAAATGTTCTGAGTATGTCACTTTAACAGTGGCTCTATACCCAAATTCTATCATATGCTTAGATGTTTCGTTTAGGGTTTTTCCTTTATATTGGCATTGCTAGGAAAAAAAAAAAAAGTTGTTTCAATTTCCTTTTTCTGCTGATTGAGTGGTTAGCTCTAAGTCCAGTTTCTAAACAGCATCTGGCGCTTTTTTTTATGCAGCTATAAAATATTTAAAAATAAGGTGAACCTGAACGACTTCTGGCAAGCCTGTTACTTGAAACCCGAAGGGAATTCCAGAGTCTATAGCAAGCTTTATTATCTCTCTGCCAATGCAGCACATCTAGTAATATGAGACTGTCTACTGTGTTAATATCAAGCAGTCAGAGAGAAACAGATGACCCTTGTCACAGCATCCTGCCCTGACTTTGGCCTGACAGGTACTGAGGATTTCCTGATTAAGCAAAATTCTAAGCAATTACAGCTGAGATGTAGAGGGACACCTCGCAGGGCTGTCATACTTTTTATGATGGATCAAAGTATGACAGATTGTATAAAGGCTAGAAACTAAACTTCAGAAAGAGGAAGGCCACCCCTGAAAGTTGAAAGACATGAGCTCAGTCATTTCTTGACATGTTCTTCAAAAGGTGTAAAGAGGAATTAATTTATTTTCATAGCATTAATTTTAATGCATTAAAAAAAGTCCAAGACCTTTGATTGCTTACTGTTGGGAAGACAGTTGAGGCACGCAAGTGATGGAGGTAACAAAAATAACACATCAGGAAATAGAGAAATACAAATCGTGAGGTGCTTGTGGCAATGGCACCAACTGCTTAGAGTGATGAGACACCAGGGAGGGAAAATTCCCCTCTCAGGCAAAAAGCACCTAGGAAGTGTGTCTCTAAAATGGTATATTCAGCATTAGCAAGGCATTGCCTGCTGAGAAAAGTTCTTACATGTAAAAGCACAGCAAGGGGAAGGTTTGATTTAATAAAGTGTTTATCTTTGTTTTCAAAGAGTGCAGGCCTGATGCTCAGCTGGAGGAGGTTGGCATGGCTCCATTGAACTGGAGTTGCCAGCTTCAGGCAGGAAGTTATTGATGCTGTCAATACTTTAGTGCTTTTATAAGACATCTCTCTTTGTTTTTTTTTTTTTTTTTTTTTTTTTTTTTTTTGGGGGTGGTTTTTTTTTTTTTTTTTTTTTTTTTTGGGGGTTTTTTTTTTTTTTTTTTTTGGTGCTATTCCAGCTTTTGCCTTGTGGTCTTTGCAATTTTGCTTGTCTCAGTACAGGTTGCCGTGTCCCTTTTATCTCTTATGGGAAAGTGAGGCTACCCCTCATGAAGATGGCAATTCTTAAGGCTTAAATATAGTTATCTGTCTCCTCTGTGGTTCTTTCGGAGTCCCTGAGCTGAGATAACTGTGGCACTGGCACAGAAAGGAGGTTGAAGCAATCCATATGTGTTAGTGCCTGTGACACTCTCGAGGGAGATGAGAGGATTTCAGATTAGTCAGATACATAGCTGGCCTAAAGCTGAAAGGAAAGGGTCCAGGGACAAGTAGCCTGATGTGTATCACCTTTTCTATTGTATCCTCCATGTTACAGCTTTTGAAAGCTTTGAGCATAGGTATTGCCCTTGGAAACTCTTATCTACCACTGTGCTATAGACTTCATCTGTTGGCTGATAGGAATATGGTAAATTAGGTCTTAAGCTTTGCATATAAAATATAATTTGAAGTCCTCAGGATTCAGTTTTGAAGTCAACAGAGAATAGGGGGAAATCATTTTATGTCAGTAAGTTGAAGATTCCTCTTTATTTTCCTAATATGCTCTCATGTACCCTATAAGGACATTGAAAGTGCTGCTTAGGGGCTTGGGGCATGCAGTCATTCCTCTCCAATGTCCCCCTTTACAGGAAAAAATGCAGCAGCAAAGTCATTATGCCACTTCACTGTAGACAAGGCAAGTGATTCTGAGTCTTATTAACCCCTTGAGTAACCTAATGACATATCATATGTCCTGTAAAAATGGACATTTTGAAAAAGAAAAGGTGTTGGCTTCCCCATGAGAAACACTCTCTTTCACTCTCATGCTGGCATGGAGGTGTTCAAGATCACAACAACTGTAAAAAAATGAATAATCTTGGGGATAGCACTCAGCAATTTATTTTGCACAACTTTTGATTTAGAGTGATGTACAATGGAAAAAGAAGTATCCAGCAGCTCTGCCATTCCAAATATCCACCTGCTATGCCATTGCTTTGTGTAGGGGTGCACACACATTAGAGGGGGCCAAAAAGAGGTGACAGTACAGGCTGCTGTCTAAGTAACCATCAAATCACCTATTTAGGTGAGAAAATAAGAGGCAGAGAGAGAATTGAATGAGGACCCAA
Source organism: Grallaria varia (assembly GCA_013396735.1). Taxonomy (NCBI): domain Eukaryota; kingdom Metazoa; phylum Chordata; class Aves; order Passeriformes; family Formicariidae; genus Grallaria; species Grallaria varia. The sequence continues at coordinate 2,044,721 of VWZG01008543.1, forward strand.
GTGTGTTTGTATGTACTCTTTATATAAATGCTTTGGTTTGTTGTGTTTATGTTTCGAGGGCAAGAAGGAAAGGAAAGGGGAGAAAAGAAGGAAAGGGACATGGAAAAGTTAAGTGATACATCTATACCTGTAGTTTTAGAAATGTTTGTGCAGATACTTGATTCTACATTCTTAAGACCATATATGAGCAAAGACAAAAAGAGTTTTTTGTAGACTGCTAGCTTAACAAGAAGATTAAAAGTGCTAGAAACAAAATCTACCACAACTCAATAACTGGTAGTTCTGCCACCCTCCCTGGTACCGCTGTCCATGCCTTTCCCCATGGCTGGTGCAGAGACAGATGTGCCTTCCTGCCCTTTTCTGCTGGCAGGTGACCCAGATACTTTGGACCACATTAAAAATAAAATTCAACTTCCATTCCTAATAAAATTTCAAGTCCTTAAATGTCAGCTTTGGTTTTATCCTAGTACAATTTATAGCAGCCTGCCTTCTGCTTGAACTGATCATCTGCTCAGAAACAGTTTTAGAAGTGACTTCCAGTCCAGATTGAAGACGGAAATCCTGCTCCAGTGCCCTTTGAGAAGACTGTTTTCTGCAATGAAATAACTTTTTAATGCAAAATAACATAGCAAAATTAAAAAGCTTTTGTCTCTCTCCACTCAAGACAACATGCAAAGAATATGTGGAAGGTGCAGAGTGCGTCTGTGGGTCTGCATGTAAAACGTACTTCCAAGCGCTTTGGAACACCTCTAAATGTTTAGAAATAAATAATCTAAATAAATGTCTGTTAAAGATAATGCATATATTTTATCTTTCTTTTGAGTTATAAATATTGAATTTAAACAACTCGTAGCTAATATGATTTTAAACACTTCTGAGATGTTCTTCATTTGCTTGTGTATGCTCAATATATGAAAAAAAGAGTTGCTGTCTTGCAGAACAGAGTACTGCTGTCATGCAGCAGTGAAATTGGCTCTTTTAGTAAGTGATTTTGAAATGAATAAATGGAGATTACATCTGTTTTACGGTATTGAATTTTGCCCTGTTCAAAATCCGTGAAAACCAGTTGAGAAATTTTTCTTGTTGAGCACTCTGTGAAGGAATACACATGTTGGAAAGGATCGTGAGTTCACTGAAGAAATTTCATGGACTATAGACTTTTGATATTATGCTGTTGTAAGATTCTCTTAGAGGGCTATCTGATAATACTGTGTCTGTAAATATTGTAGTTCACACATTTTTATGTTTTAGATTAAAAAAAGAAACCTTATATGCTTTCTACAAGTGTTTCAGACAATTCTTTATTTTTTTTTTCCAAGAGCCATCTGGGAGATGCATGCAGCTTATTCAAGTCTTTGAAATTATTCACAGAAGTAATTTGTTATTTCTTTTGCAGAGGGATACAAGAAACCTCCCCCTTTTCATTTTGATTGCTTCTTTTCCTTTATTATTATTCCCTTGTTGCACAGTTTTTGAACCGCTACGAAATATAAAACTATTTTTATCACAAAAGAATATGCATAATGATATAAAACATATTTCAATTTATTTAGCCTTTTCTGGGATATAGTCCAGTTACAATCTTTAAAGTATACCCGAGCTGATATTACTCTTCCACAGAACTTTCAAGATACGTTTTCTGATAAAGACTCATTTAAATATTGTATCTTGGTTTCTTTCTGATTTAAAATGTTCTGCAAAGGAGATGCACTATTGTCCATTACTGCTGTGTAGTTACCATATATGTTTTTGCTCAAGCTGTCTTTTCCATTTTTAATCATCCTATCTGTGCATTGAACATTTACATTTTCATGAAACTGAACTCTCTACAGAACCTCTTTTTTTTTTTTTTTTATTCATGCTGTGTATCTTATGAGTTCAAATACTTACAGTAAACACAAAATTTGAACCTAGTGAAGTACTTAGCCAGGTGATTAATTTTCAGCGCTCAAAGCTGAGATATTTTGATGGAACAGTTCACAAGAGTATTTTTCCAAGCCCAGGCAAAACTGTGAAACCCAAGGCAAATAGAGGTGCCCCCTAAAGTTTGTAACACTGAAAAGCTTCCCAGGCTGAGAGAGATAGAAATTGGTTCCTCCTGTGGGGAAGTAGATTTCACCATGAGATGTGCCCTAGAGAGACAGGGGTTAGCATGGCTCAGGCAGACACCTACAACTAAGTATTAGGAGAATAATCTTCACCTACCAAAACTCATCTAAACTTAGTCTGTATTTGGTCCAACTCTAAATACAGGATTTTCAGTAGGTTCATACTAAGCTGGTTTGTTCATTTACTCTCTTCCAAGGCTAAATATTTCTCTTCTGTCCATAAATTTCTTTTTCTTGGGTATTTGTATAAAAAGACCACAGATGCCCAACTGTTTTATGCTGTTTTATCAAGCTGGAGTTCTTGATTTACTCTATATGTCTTCTGCCACATATTAAGAGGTGCTCTGAGCAAGTTCTATGCACTGTTACTCTAGTAACTAAGACTAACCATGTTCGACTTGGGATGTAACTGGTGTCAAATCAATCAAACTCTTTAAAGAAATTCAGTAATATCTTCCTGTTTAGTTTCTTGTAGAAAAAAAAGCTCCCTTTCGGATTCATGTCTGTGTATTGCATAAATTACTGGGTACTTTTTGTTCCCTCCTACAGACAAAGAACTGAACCCCAGAGTTTTACAGAACCAGGGATGTGGAACAATCCTTGGGAATTTCACATTTGTGCAGGTTGTTCCGATACACTTATTTCTTTCAGGATTTTGTTTTCTTCCTCCAATGCAGCAGACATCATCTGATGATGGAGTCAGGTTGTCACCCGTGCCTTCTTTTTGTTTTACTCTCACCACCCTCATTTTCTGCTGGAGATCTGCATCCCTCTCCCACTATCCTTGCTTCCTAGCTTTGCCATTCTGCATGTCGAGAGGGCCCCTGGTATGTGGTGTAGCTCAGTAAGGGATGTGGATCTACCCACATCAGTGTGTCACCATCCTTACTGTGTATATACAAATTTTCTGTATATATAGAAAATATCATAGAAGAGCCGAGGTAATACAAGAGGAAGGAAGACATGACTGTAGTGTTTGCAGCTGCCCCTCAGCTCCTCCTTTACATTGAAACCGCAGTGTGTCTGCAGTAAACGGAAGGAGATTTCAATGGACAAAGTGGTTTTCAATTATTTAACAATATGAATTTATTGAATGGTATCTATTTGCTTCATATTGCTTCGTATTTTGGTGCCACCCTCATAAAATTCCTTTGTTCCTTGGTTGCCAGATGCATGGCATAGGCTCTAAACCACAGTAAAGACAGCTCATGGCAGTCCCTCTGCATTTCTCTCTCCCCTTGCTTCCTGCCCAAATCATATTAAGTACTTCAGGCCAGATTGAAGCTTTCAGGTTTTCTCTTCAAATTTGTAAAGCTATTTTTCTTTATGTACTATCAGTGAAGTTCATTTGTGGCTTGGGGCTTTTTATAAGTGTAAAACTATTTTTTTCTCAAGTTCATTAGATCTGCAGAAATCCACATACGTACATAAAAAGACTTGTCACTGGAACCAGCATTTCAGAACAGTCCTTAACTAAAAATAAAGACCTTCTTAATCATACTTCTGCTTGAAATAGCTGAGTGTGACATAAAACTGTTTTCCTGATCCAGCAGCAGCAGCAACAGTTGTGTATCTGAAATTACAGATGCAAACAGGGCATGAATATGCAGCATCTGTGGTGATTTTTGCTGTTATAGCTATGCCTAGTGATTTGCAGGGATTTTATTTGCTAGTTTACTTGTTTAACCTTTTTTTTATTTTTTAAGGAATGTGAAAGCAGTATGAGGAGTTCATAACATGGATGAGAACTTCTTTATTTCTAGGAATAACTAGAATTGATTTGTCATTCTGGAAACACATATATCTGAAATGTTTGGAAAAATGGCTAAGGCAAAAAAAAAAGAAGGACAGGCTGGTCTATTAATTTTTATTCTGTTGCTTAGTCTGGTAGATTATTTTAGTGTTTCAGTCTGCTAATTGCCACTAATCATGGAAAAGAAAGTATACTAAAATGACAAAAAGCCTACAGTGCTTTGTTTTGTGGTGGACTATCAACTAATACCTGATAGCGGCCAGTTTCTTTTAAAGCTCTTTGCTTTACCATTATGTACAATGGGCTGGAAATGTTCTAGATGTTTTTCTTTTGTTTAATATGTAATTTAAAGTTGGTCTTAATTGGCTTGTTGCTGATTTTTCTGGTAGGAAAAGAATCTTCTTTAACTATGTGCTAAGGGTCTCTTCTTGTACATTTAAAACTTCTCCACTCCACGTCCTTCTTCTGTACCTGAATTTTTCTGTAATAGTATGGAAAAAGTGTTTAGTTTCTGCTATTTTGGATTGTCTCGGGGCCCTGCAGAGCAGGTTCATAAAAGATTCATCCGCTGCTCTTTCTGTGTTGTTTTCCCTTCTCCCCCTCCCTCCTCCCACCCCAAATAATGCTTTTAAGCACAGAGGTTAATATGATCCAAAGTTTGGCTTCTGAAGTCAGACAAGAGAAAGTTTCCCTGAATTTGTGAGCCTGGGTCACTTATGGAGCTAAATAATTTCGCTAATGTTAATATCCAGTGAGCTGAGAATATTCTTTGAATGCTCAGGATGCACTCTGTTAGGAAGCAGCAATAATCCCAAGTGACTGGCTGGGATTAGTCATGGCAATTACAAACAGTGTGAGGGATTAGCAAAGGTGAAGCATTTTAAAGCATTCAATCAGCTCATGTATACATATTGATGCCTTGCATAAAATTGTTCTTAAAGACAAACATGTCTATAAAATGGAGAAGTCTATGTCTGCAATTTCTCTAAAGGCAACAGAAAGATCATAAAAAACACAAGCAAACAAAGCAAAATCCAACCCCCAAAAAAGCCCTCCTGGTTTTATCTGCCTTTTTGGATGAGCTTTGGTTACCCAGTTCTAAAAATCAGAGTGTTTAGTAATTTATGTACGGTTTTATGTACACCCCCAGTACAAAACAGGCTTACATTTAACATTTCCATGAAATGCGAGTGGTGGTATGAAAATCACAGAAATGTTCATCTGGATAGAGGTAAATTCACTTATAGTCTTTCAAAAATTAAAATGTTTTCAGGTTGCAGTGGTGCCAATAATAGCTTTACTGTAAATTATTCTGAATAATTCATAAGCAGGAGAATGACTTTCTGACACCTAAACTAGCCTAAAACCCTAGGATCTAATAGGAAACTTGATAATATGCATTAGGTGTTTGCAATAGGACATAACTGAAGACCCATCACAGAGCTCCTCTCCAGTCATTCTGCCATCAGGTGCTTTAACTCTGCGGGCAGGTGCAAGGTCATTATCACTGAGTCATAGAACAAGGAGCTGTTGGAGACCCCCCTGAGGTTATAAAAAGGAGCTGAATGTTCCTGTGACTGACTGAAAGAAAGGTTTTGAAGTAAAGATTTTATAAGCATGAATTTGAGGTGATCCAAGTTTGGGAAAGAAGCTTGGAGTTTCTGTTTAGTGGTTACAAAGACTGCCTAAAGTTTTAATTTTGACTTTCAGGTGGTTTGATATGACTGTGATTGCTTGCATCTGTGATGGTCTGAGAAGAAACTTTTTCTTCAAGATGTGAATAGTTTGAGGTATTTTTTCTTCTACAGTCCAGAAGCTCCAAGGAAAAAGATAAGTGTGAAATAGAGTGAACATGTGTGTATTTTGTTTGATGCATTCACTTATTCTGGTGTTTTAGTGCTTATGGAAGATGGGGAGTTTTATCGAATATCAACAGAGTATCTTTGGTTTTGCTAGTAACTTATGAGCTTTAGATATGTTAAAATCTGTCTTTTGAATAAAGCTCACAGCAAATAAGTTGGATGATAGCAGTGTTGTAAATTGCAATAGGCTCCTTTTCCTCCCCATTTTGCTACTCAGGAGTTATGCAGGATCTTTTTCTTACTGCTTTTGTCTTTATCATAGTGGTCTTTCCTGGCAGGTCACACAGTGTATCCTTGTCTGAGTATCCTAAGTGCTGTATGATTTAATTTGATTTATGTGTCCTCCTCTGCTGTTAATTAAACTAAAACCAACACCTCAGGTTCACAATAGCTTTGCTGTTTTAATATCCTACTTCTCTTCTCCTCTGTCCCTAATCAGAACAACCGAATACCCTAAGGGAAAATAAACAATCTCAGCCTTTATAGGGCTGATTTTTATTTGGAAATTGTCAGAGCACAAAATACTGCCTGTGCTGTTATAATAAGCCGTGCAGAAGGAGGCAGATCTTGGCTCCAGGGAAGACCAGACTATTTAATAGAAAGATTGGCTAGCCCAAGGAAGCCATTTTTAAAGCAGATTGAGGTCGGTGTGATCTGCAGGGATATGTGTGTTAGAACTAATAAGTTATTGCTGTACCCACGACACTTTCCTCCTGATTGTTTTGTTTTAATTCCAGCAAAAGCCATAGAAAGTCCCCCAGCAGTTTTCTGTTGCCTACCTGCTGGGTTTATGGCCCCAGGTATCCAAACACTTCAAGCTACTCATTTTATAATATATCACTGCCAGCTTGGAAGTGAGGACAAAACTTAAAAGTTGTGAAGCTTGAGAGATGAAAAGAGAGAGGCAAAGATGAAATGCTAGTTAGAATTATTTTATTTTTTTCATCCTTCTCCACTCTGAGTAATTCCAACCCAGCCAAATCTATGCAATGACAACGATTTGTCTCTACAGCGGACAGCTGCTGTTGTCATGCTCCTATGGTGGTACCATTTGTGTTTCACGTGTCCACTCATGACATTCTTGGACTCCATTAAATGTGCCTTGAGTATCACTGAACATATCCTTCCTCAAGGCTACCTGGATCGAGCCTATTTTTTATTTCCTGCCTTTTAAATCAGCAGGAATTTTAAGAACTCTAAACAAAGCCAGAGAAGTGGCCACCTGGTAGTGAAACAAACAATTGCTAATAAAACTCATCCCCTCAGGCAACTCCTTGGAATCATGTACATTATTTCTACTTCCTAGTTGAGAGGTACAGCATTACCATGATGAGTCCTAAATTATTTCATTAAGTTTTCTTCCCTCCCTGTTCAATCTTTAAAAAATTAATTACGAATTCCTCATTCTGTCAATTAGTGAAAACCTACATAAATTATAAGAAGGAACTACTCAAGTCAAGATGATTTTTTCAAAGAGTTCTATTATTATACAAAACTACTCTAAAAAAATTGCTGTGTTTAAATCCGTCATAGGGCTCTTTGCCCATGGAGCGTATTACCTAAAATTATTAAAAAGGACTCATTTTCATAAACAACAAAATTCCTATCTGCTTTATCTACTAGAGTGCCAAGAAATTCTGTTGGTCATATGACAGTGTTATGTGGGCCACTGTGAACACAGAATGCCTTGGTGCGGTACCTAAATAGGACCGTCGCTTAAAAATATGCTTCCTTTTCTTTGCTTTCTTGTTAAAATGGAGTTCGTATTTGAATAAAATTAGAATGTGAAGGATTGTGTTGTTCCTTAAGCAAGGAAACCTTTAAGTATATGTGGCCATATGGAACACTGACTAGTAAAACAGGGAATATGGTTACTTTGGTAAGGGATTCCCCGTCCTCCCCCAGAGCTTGTCTAAACTGCATGGGCTTTCCTGTTGTAGCAAAAGATGGATGGAATAGTCTCTAGTACAGCATTTAACACCGGTACGGGGGTTTTGAATCAATGCCAGTTCAACCACGTAAACTCCTCGTGGATTAGATTTAACGCAGTATTCATAGTGGTAGAAAATAAAGTAGTTAAGAAAAGGCAGTGCTTAGCTGCAATCATCAACCACGCACCAAAGAATTTCAGCTTGGCATTTTTATTCTGTTTACAGTCTATAAACATATATAATCTGTTTTAAGATTATATCCTTGTATGGTGGGCGTTAAAAGGATGCCGTGCGTATTAGTTCAGATAGGACTTCTGATCCAAAGGTCAGGGAAAAAAGAGTATTAAATGACATGCTGATAAAACATAGTATGCAGTCTTTAGCCTTCCTGTTCCCATAAGATTTTTTTTTATATATAAAATTTCCAATTTCGACATGTTAAAGTCAAAGAAAATAAACACAGGAGTTCTGTGTGGTGTGCTTCTGAGGGTTATTCTACAGTCCTAGAGACAATTCTGATAACCTAAATGTACCTCACTTAGCAGTAGATCAGCTGTGTCCTATTAGAACCTTTAGGGGGGGTTGTTCTTTTAAGTGTTGTTTAAACCTTATAACTCCAACTCTTGTGATTGTCTCAGCTTAGTCTCTCTGACCTGACTTAAGGCAACCATTATTGCTTCAGTTTCTGTTCAATTAAATTTAAAAGCCGCCTTGATTTTGTAGGCTCTCCATCACTGCAATACCTGTACCCAGAATGACTGTCCTGTGATACACAAACCATTATACCAGTGATCTGGCATTAAGAGCTTTGTGTATACCTTTTTCAATTTAAGTTTCTAGGCACTTCAACTTTTCTATTATTTTGGATTTCTTTTATGAAATAAAGTATTTTCAGAAGAGGCAAAATTCAGGTATAACTGATGATGTCTGTTTGTTTGGCCGAATGAGTATCCTTTGGGTGTTGGGAGGAAAGTAGGCCAAGTTTAATGCATGCCTGCTTGTGTACAGAGTCACCTGTTTCTCTTATAAAGCAAGCAGGCAGCTAATTTACACTTATAACTGCCATAGAGATTTAAAGTCCCTTTTATCTGATCCCTTTAAAGTTTTTTTATCAGTGGTTTGGAATGGATCTGTAACTTGTGACAGCATTCAGGGCCTTTAAATTGGTAGAATCGTGGTTGCTTCTGTCAGATATGGACCTGTGCTGTATGTAAAATTAGAACTGCATCTGTACATCTCCAGCATGAGTGCTTGCTTTGTTCAGGGCTGCGAGATCATCTCAGTCAGTCATTGGCGTTTATGTAACACCCTGAAGTGTTTTACAAATGAAGGCAAACTGAAGTTAAACAATCCTATTTGATTTGAATTGTGTCAGGGAACCCTGAGTTTAGCCCTGAGAGGAGTAGAATGGAGTAGAACTACAAAAACACTGGTCTCTTTTGCATCTTACTTTGTTTATCCCTTTTAGATAAATGAAAAATCATAAAGGAGGATCCTTTTTATAAGGAAAAGGCCAGGGCTGTAGGGATGGTGTGTTCCCATGCTGCAGAATAGGAGCTGATGTCACTTGGACTATATGAGATTTAATAATTACCCCCTTTTCAAAGCAATGGTAAACTTGGATCTAATTTTAGTCTTCATCATCAGACAGTAATTCCACCTTTTATTTCTGTCTGCTTGGAAAAAAAAAAAGGAATAAAATAAATTCAGTAAGGTAGAGAGTTTGGGAGTGCTGTCAGGTACAGCTGTAATTGTACGCATCTAAAACAATAGTTGGCTTGACACCTGTATGTGCCATCAAAGAGTATAGTTGCCAAGTATGCAAAAGTATTAAATTTTCAACAATTTATTTTGAATCTGGTTAACTATGGTGTTTTCATGAAAACAGCATATAAACTTAAACAAAACATGTTTCCCATGAAAACAGAGATGTAAACTTAGACTGCATGAAACAAAACTGAGAAATAAAGGCCACTATAACCACATGGTGTTCTTGTATAATCATATATTCCATACTGTGTTAAGTAAAGACAATCAGTTTCTTATATTTTGGCTCATTGGTTTTAGGTAAATAGTATAACAAATACTGGTACTCTTGCCAAATATTAACTTCTTCATGTGCTCTTATGATAAATGTAACTGTTTGGGATTGCTACCACATTAAACCAAAATAGCTTCAGCTCTTGAACTTGAAAGTTAGAAGGCTTATAAAAGCTACTATGAGCTTTGAAAGAGGATTTTTATATCACAGCCAGAATTCATGCAGATGAATATTCAGTCTAGGAACGCTGCTGAATTATTTTTGTTGCATGGTTTGGGCCAACGCAGTTCCCAGCACGTGAAAAGCTGTGTGACTACCAGTTGCCACCCTATGCTGCAGGTACATGTTGGAGGTTTCAATCCACGTGTCAATGAAAATGTTACTCTGAAAAGGTGTGAGTTTTGTATTCCATGTGAGGTGCAACATTGATAGCTAATTTTAGCTGTTAGCTTAGGACTGCCTACATATTTATGCTTCACTGCCTTTAGAACACTTCAAGCAGTAGTCTTGCTGCAAGAAGGGAGAGAAACAGGGTAATAAAGTTCCTATGTGACTCCTACATGTGTCTTACATGGTCTTGTGTTATATTGGCATTTGAGAGCAAGAAGGGGATGGTTCCTTCAGTATTATTTTGCAGATGGCAATGATCCAAGATATTGCCAATATTGTGCATGCTCACTTTAATCTCTTGTGGCACGGCTCATTGCTAGTTCATGTTGAAGGGGGCTCTGGCCCTGCCATGTCCAGCAGAAGACTTACTTCTTTTTAACAGACTTGGAACTTAATATGCATGTAGAGAGAATTTTGGTTGCGCTGATTGTACTTTCATTAGCTCAGGTGTAGTATAGCCTAAAATAATAGATTATGAGACTGTTTGGGCAGCAGAGAAGATCCCTCATCTATTTCTAAGGAAGAAAGGGCAACTCCTATATTTTGGAAGTCAAAAAGCACCCCAAATGTTTATCCAAACCCCATTGACCTAAAACTTTTGTGAGTTATTAAAAAATGTATGGTCTTTTTAAAAATTATGCTATTGTAAGATGCTCAAAAAAGAAAGCACACTCTTATGAAGTGGTTATCTTACAGCATGTGTATTTGATTTTAAAAAACACATGTAAACAAACAAAAAGGACACTTCATGGAACTTCCAAGGCATATTATTTCCAAATAGAGTTATTTAGTTTTTATGTAATTGTTAAGTCCTATGGATTTTCCACTTTGATTAAATAAAACGTAGGTATATTAAAAGCATTGTAAATAGGTATTCCCTTATAAATTTTAAATGGTAATTCATTGTCTGGACTCCTGTGTCTGATTGTGGTAAGAAAAAAATAAAACTGTTACTTAACTTAAACTCTTTTTACTGCAGTGTATCCTACAGGAGTAACAGGAATATTCGTGTATCATGCACTAAGAAAATTCCTCTTCTGATGAACTTTCATGCACACTTATTCTAAAAGGAGTATTTCTTTTGTCTTGTGGTATTAATAAATTATTTTATTGAAGGAGTAAGGGATATTAGTCCAAAGTTCTGTCTTCATCTGTTATGAGGTAACAGTCAAAGGTGTATCTCTTGGTTTCTAACAGTGTTTTGTAGGAGGTAATGTCTGTTTAAAGGGTGGCTGAAAATTACCTGACAGATATAGGTATGTGTTCAGGTATGGGCTCTTTCTGTCCCATTTCCAGCATTCTTATCCTTCCTGTGGCTAACCCCTTCTGCCTTATGGCTCCTCACTTGTAGTCCCTGACTTGTCTTTTCCAATAGATATTCTGGGTGCTCAGTGGGAAGGGAGACTGCTCTGGGCTCCCGCTGACAGAGGGAAGAAGGGGACAGGCTAATGAGCTTGTGATCATGACCAAAATTGCAATACTTTTTCGTCCACTGTGTAGTGTTTCAGAGGGCTGCATTATATTGGAATACCGTGAGCATACAGGACAGAGGTTAAAGTATAAATTAGGTGAAATGAACTCTGTAAGGATCCCTCAAGGCCCTTTAACTGGCTTAAACAAGAAAATCCCACTAAACATGATGTCAAGAGGAACTGTTAGTTTGTTTAATGCTTCTTATTAGTCTGTTTTATGGTATTCTTGGAAAAAATTGTCCTGGTGTCATCACCCCATGGAGGTTTTAAAGGATAAAGTTAACTATGATTCAGTAGAAGCATGCCTGGGATGATGTCAGGAATGTAAATTGATCATGGAGCTTATTGATATCTGCCTTCTTACTAACCAAGAATGAAAATAATACACAAGGAGGTGCTTGTCATAGACATCAGCAACGCAGGAAGAAAAGTGTCAATAGGGGAGTGGGATCATCCTAACCAGGTCAGAATAAGAGAATAAAATAAAGCTGGGAAGAATTCAGAACCTGGTAAAACTGCCAAATATTATGTGCTTGGCTTCCTGGTAGTCTATAAAAGATATTCGCTCTTTCTATCCTTGGGATCACCCCAAGGGTTTCCTTTCCAGGTGGGTGAACTGAGTAGGTCACCCAAAGTATTTGCCCAAGCCTGTGCAGGCAGTCAGTATGACAATAGCTGTTCTTTGAGTTAATGTTTAGTTAAGAGGTTGTGTTATGACAAAATCCCTGTATTTTTTGGATGGAACTTGATAGACTGTTTCTAATCTGCATTTTGGTATTCACTTTCCTGCTATGTTTTCTCTAAGCTAATTTAAAAATGAGTTAAGGTTCTGTGTGTCAGTAAACTTGTAATGAATGCAATGTGGTAATACTTTGCTTAGGGACTAATCAGGGAAAGCGGACAAAACAAAATATGAACATCTCTCTAGTGCACTTTAGAAATTTAAATCAAATTAAGCAGACTGGATAACTGTTGAAGCAAGATATTTATTATATGGGTAATGGAGAATATTTTTCAAGTCCAAATTTTTAAACTAAGCAGACTGTAAACTGCATCTGAAAAATGCATAAAAATTCCCACCTCTTGAATGTGCCTGTTCCAAGCCTCAGACTGGGAGTTAAAAGTGAGCAGTTGTGTTTCCCAGTGCTATTGTTGAACATTAGAAAGGAATAAAGAAGTGGGGGAGAAATCCATTGTGTTGACAGAAAAGATAAATGTTTGATGAATAAGTTAACAAAAATATGCAACAATCCTGAGAACGCTGGATTGCATTAGTGGATCTCTTAATTCAGTTTCCTCTTTCCATTTTTGTGGCAAGTTTAACACCACTTGGAAGTTTAATATGTGATGAAAGCGAAGTAATTAAGAATAGGGCTAGCAGAGACAAATAATCACTTTATTCTTACATACTGAGCCTAGTGATGCTCGATAACAATGGGTGGCTTGTAAATGGATGATGATTCCTCCTGATGGGGACTAGGGATTGTTTCTCCTGTTCAGCAGCTGTGTTACATGTGGGAGGCTGCAAAGCAAATCAGCTTCTCTTGTTTCAGTGTCACCTGAGTGTGACACTGTTAGCTTTTTCTTGTATGGAGTCTGCTGTGCTGGCAAAGATGGGAATTGTGATACTGCCTTTGGTACTGGGGTGGTGATAGAGGAGTTTTCTCTAATTATTTCAGGATGTCTCTGTGGCAGAGTTTATTCCCAATTCCATGTCCTGCCTAGTATGGGCACGCTTCAGTTCTCTAGGCAGAGACAAAATGATGTCCAAGTGATAATGAAGTTCTCAATTGGGGTGAAAAGCCAGGAAGTCTAATGTGAACTAACAAACAAAAAACCCAATGCCAATGAATTGGCTTTTTTTTTTCTTTTTTTTTTTTTTTTTTTTAAGACTTGGAAATACTTTCCTTTTAGTATCTTCAGGATAGTCTTGTTTAGGATATCCCCTTTTTGTTGAATCCATCTATTTCACTGTGTTGTAAGACCTTAACATTTCATTGCACAGTAGGGCAGAATTTTAAACAAGGTCCAGAAGCTTCTCTGGCTAAAGCCAAAGTGCTGAGACCCTGTTGCAATCTGGAATAAAACTAGAACAAAATATAAAAATTTGAAATTGCAAAGGTAGATTTTATGCTGGTGCAGTTTCCAGGCACGGAAAAAGCTGCATGTGAGTTCAGCTGTGTCTGTGCTCGTTGGCTACACGTGGTGGGGAATGACTAGTGGAGATCCTTCAAAGCAAAACAGATAATCCTATAACTTTGTTCTTTAAAACAAAACAATTATTCATTAATTAAATAATTTAATGAATAATCAGCTTTGCACTTTTAATAACTGAGAATTTTTCATCTATTAGAAAATGACACTGGAAAATATCAGATAAGTGAAAGTCTCTTTTAACTGTTTATTGACAGAATAAAGATATTTACAGTAGACAATACAGCATTATAGTTGTATATGAAGTAATTAGAATCTAATAATTTTTCTCAGAAGGACATTTATTCAGGAAGAAGCTGTTTGTCTTTGCAGTAGAAATAGCCAAATATTAGCTCGGAAACCTTTTTTTTTTTTTTT
>VWZG01008543.1:2058890-2093711 GCA_013396735.1 Grallaria varia
CATAGTGACTTTTCAGAAACTTTGCTGGAAAGCTGCTGCTGGTAGCTCATATGGCAGGCATATTTTTCCAAGTAGATTGTATATATTAATGTGGTTTTCATTTTCTAAGAAAACGAGTATCTCCATTTTCCTGGGAAATATTTTCTTTGCAAGTATCACGATGATACTCTGTAGATTTTTCATTGTTCCAACTGAAATTTCAGTTTGTTTTTTTTTCTATTCTGAAAGCTTTCATTCTGTAAACTGAATATACTGGAGCTGCCCTAAAAATCTTTTGAAGATGGATATATGTGTTTCATGTATGTCTGCAGAAAACAAGACCATGTTCTTGATGGAGGGAAAAAAAGGTGGAGGCCAATTTTGGAGTGTCGTAAAATTGTTAAAATATAATTCTGATGAAAGAACTGAATTATAGGCTCCATTAAAAAAAAAAAAAAATTGCTAATATGAGCTGCCTTCAGCAGGGGCAAGCATATGGATTTCTCCTGACTGCAAAAATTTCAGCATCGCTCTCTGGCACTTCAGTTGTCTCAAAGATTTTCAGGAACCCATTTGTCACTACCCTGGGTGATGACAGACGAAACCTATTTGTCACAGTGAGTGACAAATATTGTGCACCACTAGGGACTTTTCGGCTGTATTTCATTTGTAAATCACAAAAGCAATAAGGCGTAGTTGAAATTTCCTACAAAGAGTGAATGAAGGACTCACTGCACGTTTTATTTTTGTACTGTACGGCGGTAATTCTGGACAATATGTAAGAATAATTGCAAACAAAAAAGTTTGCAACATTTTTTTTCTCTATTTGCAAACTTTGCTCATAAATCTTTTGAGGAAAATATAGGATTGCGCTTACTTACTCTGAATTAAGACACTGAAAAAACCCCCAAGACACTGTATTTTGCAGCCACTGGCATGAAATTCACAGAAGGCTACTCCTAGGTCTTATTGCCCAAAATAAACTGACCCAGAGAAGTAATATCATGTTACCCATAGTATGCAAATAGTTCAAGAGCAGCAAGCTAATAGTAGGGCCAACATTCAGTCTCAAAGCATGAAGGGCTGCGTTGATTATAACACATAAGATTTGGCTGCTCTGTAAAGTTTGAGGCTCTGTCAGAAATCAGAAACATTGTCGGTTTTGTTCTATTGTTTATTTTTTAAATCCTGTATTCAAAGCTCTTCAGTGTCTTGGCCTTGAATTTGACTTTGAATTTGGCTTTGAATTTGTTTTGTTTGTGTGATGGATTCTTTGTAGTATTTGAAATATTTCTGTGTAAAAAGACAAGCCTTGAGTAAATCTGAAGAGCTGCTATCCTTTGGTACTTTCTATTTAACACATCTTAAATACATGAAACTCTTATACAATGTGGTTTAGTGGTATGACAATCACACTGCATTAAGTACAAATGCTGTTGTCCTGTTACTATTACTTACACATTGATGTTAGAGCATTGTCTGCCATATGGATTTAAGTATATGTTTTCTTATTGGCCTAAAATATCTTCCGCACATAAATTATAAGTTGGATGTATCTACATATTGGTTTAAAGGCAAAAAATCGTCCTGCA
The DNA here is from genome assembly GCA_013396735.1 of Grallaria varia. NCBI lineage: Eukaryota > Metazoa > Chordata > Aves > Passeriformes > Formicariidae > Grallaria > Grallaria varia. Next base: position 2,060,462 of record VWZG01008543.1, read on the forward strand.
AGTGCTGCATCATAGTAATAGAGCCATAAGGAAAAGGCTGGAAGACTATTTAAACAGTTTTCCTGCATGCTTGATAAATATTTCTCCCCTGATGAATGTAATTCTGAGGCGCAAGTTCTTCAGTTCAGTAACAGAGATGGTCTGTTATTAGAGTAATGATCAACTTTTTGGTGATCATCTTGGTTACTTAGTATTACTACAAGTTTATTTCACCAGTAAAATACCCTCCTATATAAAGCATACTTACTGTTGGACATGTTACCATTTACATATTGGTTTAAGCAGGTTATTATTAAGAAAGATGAGAGTTCAACTGTAGTGCTGTTATACTCTTTTCCAAAACTGGTCCTTTGGGTATTTTGTTTTATTTTTTTCCTCCCTCCCATCCACCATGACTCTTGGAAAGCATGGTCTCCTTGTCTGGCCTAAAATTAGAAAGAAAACAAGACTGTAGTTCTACAGAGAAAAACTTTTATCTTGGCTGACAGTAAATCTTCAAATGTAATATTTAGTGAAGGCCATCTTTTATTTTCTTGTAGTATCTTAATTACTTTCATCCTGAACTTGCAGTAGTTCTACTAGCACAGTTAAACTGATACATTAGACTTTCACCTTCCCCAAAAATATATTGCTGCAATGCTGCCTAAGGATGAGTCAGTTTTTGCCCTTTCTGATACAACAGTGTGTATGTCAGTGCAACTGAATAGAACTCAATCCCTACACAGGGATTTCATTAGCCCCATTATTTATGGTTTTGAATACAATTATACTTTTCCAAATTGTAGATCAGTGCAAGCAGGGAGAGGTTTATTTTGATAACTTCACAAGTAATTCCAATTTAGTTACACTGCCCTGAGGAGTAACCAACTCCTGGCTAAAAATAATCTGTTTGTGTGACAGGGTACCTTTCCTGTGAACACACACTGCGTCAGGAACACTTATCTGCTTTCGGCGTTCCACACTCTCTGCAGCCTGTGGCTTTGGGAGCTTTTGGAAGTCACAGGTAAGGTGAAAATAAGACGAAAGCTGAGTCTTGATTATTCCAGCGACAGTGGAATTAGAACTGTGGGGAGTCCATGCTGAGGTCCACAGTGGGTCACTTATTCAAAAGGAGTTGTGATTGAGCAAGAGTTCCACAGAAAATCTGAGAGTGGCATATGATTTTTAGTAAAGGATTATTGATTCTGATTTTTAAATTATGTTGTGGTGACATATTGCCCATCATTTCAAGGATTTTTCGGGCTTTCTTCCTAATAGACAGGGGATCAAAAGTGCAATGAATATATGAGAAAGACAGATGAAATATTTGGAAGTGTGTTTGGAGATGAGTTTAAACCAACGTGTGAAATACTGGTACAGCATGAAGGTGCCATTAGGGTGTAGATGTATATTATAAGAAATAGGAATTGATCCTCAAAACACAATTTTCCTTTTATATATATATGAGTTTGAAGAGAAGTGGGTATTTATTACCTGAAGTAGATCTGTAGCCTAACCACTAGCACTGCTCATCTTGCAAGGGCCAGAGACAAAAGAAAATAACTACTCCCTTTCTCAGAGATGTTCTGCACTTAAGTGGCAAATAAATAAAAAGAGTATTTGTTGAAGGTTACATTGTGAGAGAGAATAATAAGGAAAAAAACCACAATGGAAACTGTTTGCACTGGATTTTCCTAATACTCTTCCACAGCATTTGCCTGTGTTTATAACATTATAATAGGGAAAACAAAGAGAGAAAAGAAGGAAAGAGGAAAAAAATAGGGAAAGAAAAAAGGAAATAAGATAGGAAAAAAAGAGAAAAAAAGAAGGGAAAAAAGCTTTAGTGTGCTTTTTATTTTGAGAGAACTACATGTTGCAGTATAGGAAGCTAATGGAAAATCAAATAATCTAGTAGTAAAAATAAAGCACATCTTCTAGGTCCACATGAAATGAAGGGTACATCTGTCTTAGAGTGATGAATTGCTTCATTTCTTTGTGAAATTTCTGTATTGCATTTAAATACTTCTATTAAATACTTTTAAAATAGTCTCATCAAACTGTAACTACTCATGTGATACTGAAAGTAAAAGTACAGAGCAACTTGTAGGAGGAAAACAGAAATCTGAAATATAATACAAGCTGTCAATAATGTTTCCATTCCTTACAAGTGACAAACTCATGGCTGCAAATTCAATAAATCAGAACCTAGATGTTAGACGTTTCGTAAGAGTTTCTCCCATTGTTCCTGAATCTAATAGACAGGTCGTGAGAAAAAGACGCTAATTAAAAGTATCGGTGGCTTTTCTCCATCCCTGAATTAGGAGGTCATTACTACTTGTTAAAATACTTATCCCACTCAAATATTCATAATTATCTCTTAGGTTTCTTGCAGACAGGGAGATTATGATAATACTAGCTCTTGTTATGAGTGTGTGGTTTTCATCAGTATTCCAGATTGGTCCATTACTCTGAGCCATAGCCACACCAACATAAATCATCAATGCAAATGCTAAACAAAAGTAAGTTCTCTGTGGGAAGGCCAATGCTGGTTGCTTTACTTTCAGTAGGGGGTTTTTTCCTGCATTACTTGCAGCACTTTGAAACCTGAAAATGTAATTTCTCTTGCTATTGATTTTTGTTCCTTCCCATTTTCTAAGCACTGAGGTGGGTGGAGATCTATGCACGTATTTTTCCATGTGGTGAGTTTGGAATACACTTTAATGCTTCAGTACAATGCTTCTGCAACTTGGGACCCTGGTCTCACCTGGGATGAGACTTTGGGATACTGGATCTGCTTTTCAGGAGCATCTCATTCAGTAGCCAGCAAATTTTCTCATGAAGAAAAGTAGGTGTATGAGATGGAAATGCTGTGGTTGATTCCAGAAGGAAACAGGAGTCTCAACTTTTCTAACAGAGAGTGACCTCTTAAAATAGATAAATTTGTTACAGAAGGGTTTTGTCCTATAGAAAAATAATAAGTAAACAGTTGGTTTGGAGAGGAAGCAGGAGAGTAAAGGTGGAAGGGCATTGTTAAAAATAAAGGGTATTAATTTTTCAACACTTAAGACCTGTTGAGGTCAGCTGAGTATCTAAGTTGGGGAAATAGACCTCTGATGAATGTCCTGAAGAAGGCAGAGCTATGCAGCACTGCAGTGTCTGAAGAATGATTGAGTGCATATTCTTTACACATCCTTTAGACACCTAGTCCTCATAGCCTTTCTGAGTATTTGATCTCTTGAAGGAGTTTTAAGGTGCACAAGTTTGTAATTTCACAACTTCAACTCTATGTTAAACTTCAACCTTAATATTCTTTCCTTATAAGCCAAATTGATCTCTTTTTATTTATTTATCGGTTTCTGTTAATTAAATGATGTCACCATACAGAATTTCCTATTCAATGCTTTGGGCACGCAGTAAAGCTATAGCAAACTTCACTGTTCTTACACTTCTTGAGTGAATGGTGGTTGCTCTTTCATCCGTCTAGACAACATGGAAGCTAAAGGATTTTTCCATCCTGGGACAAGGTTATTAGCATAGCTGAAGTGTTTTTATCTTGTTAAAGTTGTGGTCAAATGAGTGTATGGTTTTTATATTGAAATGAAAAACAAATGAAAACAGAACTATGAAATGAGTAGTTTAATATCTCTATTCCAAGAGAGAATAGTGTACTTACTAATATTCATACTTTTCACTTGTTCAGAGAGAGGCAAAGAGCAGAAGTTACTTGTGCCACGTGGTATGAACAGGAAAGAAATGGGTCTGTTAAGGACAAGGAATTGGAAAGAGGTTTGAAGCTGATAATCTGCTATCAGGTTAATGGCAGTGTAATGTGACATTGCCCTGGGGATTTCCTAGGAGAAAAATAACTAATTCTGTAGGAGGACTGTCACAACAGCAACCACAGGAAATACCATGGGACTAGGAGAAAGAGGTAGGAGTTAACAAGAGGAGCAGGGGGTGATCACAATTGCTGCTTTATAGTTTTGATTGGCAATTATAAAGTGCTGTAGGTTATTGAAGGTCAGGTTTTTTCATGAAAAAAATGGAAGTCCAGGGCAATTACTCCTTGCAGATCCAAAAGTGATACTGCTAGAGAGAAAGTACAGGTTTTTTTAATCAAATTCAGTCGTGCAATATATATTCCACAGAATTGATATAAGACTTAGTTTGGAAACGTACTTGCTGTGTGTGGGTGTCTTGTTCTGGGGTTTTGGGGTTCTTTTTGAGATTAATGAGGCTGACTATTAAATTTGCCCTACTTCAGTCTATTCAAGTGCAGTCAGGGAGAAAAAAGTCTCCTAGATGGGACTGCTACATTCTCTGATAAAAGTTAGATATCTATAGGGAAGATGAGCTACACTGACAATTCTTGTTTAGTCTCACCAAGAGGAAAAACTTTAAAATGAAATAGTGAAAATGGACTGTATAAAAAAACCAAAAAACCCAACCAACCAAAACAAAACAAAAAACTCACCAACATGGCTATTTTTCCCAGATATCAAAATATTAAAATGCCATATGGACTTCTGTCAGCCAGTTTAACTCTGTCATGAAGAACATTTACTGGTTTCTGTCAGGTAGTGGTATAGTTTTGTGTTCAATAAAGGGAACAAAGATTGCACTGTACATCCTTCATTTCTTAAATGGGAAAATTACTTCTATTTCTCTAGGCTGAGGGTATTTCTCATTGTGGAGTTTATTGAACAGCAAACACGTTTACAAAAATACTTTATTACAATAAGAATTGGAGGCTAAATTAATCTTTCCTTTCTGGGCTAAACAGTGGCATAAGTTGGAGGGGCATATATACTACTAGACCCTATGACAGATACATAGACTCAAAATAAATATTTGGTGAGTTAGTTCCATGTGATTTGTCATGAATCTTCAGTCTAACACCTCTCAAAGAGTAAGAAGTATATGTGTCTAGTTATGGCATTTGACTACAGAGTGGGAAGAGGATTCATATTTAAACACAGAGAAATGGCAGAGAACCAAAACTAATGTAACTTGTGTTAATGGCATTGTGGTGGTTTTAAATTTTAGGCTTTGGCTAGGTTTGTTGTTTTTTAGGCCTTCCTGGGAAACAAGTCAGGTGACATACATTGACAAATCATAGGTATTCCCTACTATCTCACATCACATGGGATAGAGGAGTGAGGGAGGAAGTTCTGGGACACACTGTCTTTGGATGCTTCCTTGGGTCAGCCTCTCGGGTGCAGTCTCTCCTCCGGCCGGGTCAGTCTCTCCTCGGGCAGGTGGCTGGGGGGAAGGTTCGCAGCTCGGGGCTGGTCACTTCACTATTTGGGTAATGCAGTGCCTTATCTGTTTTCCTTGGGTGTATATATAGTACCTATATAGTACCATTTGAGTTAACCCTCTTTCCCTGTATTTGCCTGGTATTCGTGTAGTGTGCATATAGTACTAGGTTCCCTTTTCCTCCTCTGTAAATAAATATATATATATCTCTGTTCCCCTCACGGTCTGAAGCTTTTGAGATTTCTCTCCTTCCCCTCGGCTTTTTCGCCGTTTTTCTCCCCTTTGGGGGGGTGCTTTTGGGGAGAGGTGGGGGGGAAGCTGTGCTGGTGCTGGGAAGTTCTGCGCGGTGTTGCTTTGTTTTGGTTTTGCCCAGGGTCAAACTTCCACAGGCATGCAGAACAAAATGTCTTAATGGATGCTGGCTAGTGTCACTTGATCCAATCCAGCCGCTTGTTTTCCCATCTCAAAGCTGCAGATTGCCACAACTAAAAGGTCCTATCTGCAGTGGTTTGCATGGCAAGCCCCAGTGCCTCTTGGATAACTAAGATTTTATGGCATGGGAAAATATTTTTCACTCTTGGCAGTTGGTTACAAACCCTCTGTACATGATCTCCCCCTTCAGTGTTATTACAGGTACTTAAGGACCTCCTTCTAAAAGCAGAGAGGTATAAAAGGGAATCGGGAACTGAAGCAGATACCAAGGCATTCTAACCTGTCAAAGTTAAAGCCTTGAGTAATCAGGTTCACGTACATGTGCCTGCGTTGTACGGGTGCTGAAAGCACCGGGAGCGAGCGCACGGGTAGGCTCTTTGCAAGAGGCAACCAAAGTGCAAAGTGGTAAACAAAGTGATGCCCCCTGCCCAGGTGTTTTAAACATGCTGCCTAGGGCTGGGAACACAGTCAAGGTATTCAGAAACCATTCCCAGTGTTATAAATATATATTCTGATTAGAAGTAGCTGTCCTAGTACTGACTCTGCTGCAACAGATGTTACAAATGAGGAAGTGTTTGCTGGACTTACTTTCATTTTCTGCAATTAAGCCCCCTTTTTTGTTTTGTTTTGTTTGGGGTTATTTTTAGTGGATGTTTTTTGCTGCCCTTTTTTTTTTTTGTGTTGGGTTTTTTGTTTGTTTTTCATCTGGATTAAAGTGACGAGTTCAAGATAGTCACCTTTCTGAAATAACTTACTTGAGTGGTGTTTGAACAAACTTTAAGGAAAAAATAGAGCAGATATTCTAAGATCACAGCTTCTGTGAAATGCAGCATTGTTACTCTTGGCTTTATAAAACCAAGTTAGAAGACTGCAAAATTGTTAAGATGTTGTTCTTTGACTTTTAACAGCTCGGTAACAGCTTTAGGATTTACTTTTTGTTTTTCAAACCATGTGACATAAGAGAAAGAAAAATACTGTTTCAAAAGCTGACCTCATATAAGTGAGTATTTTTAAGCATCAGATTGAGCGGACAGATTTTTGATATTTCAGGTCTAAAAACAAAAACATGAGGGAACAAAGTATAATTAGGACATGAGCATGGGCTATACTGAACTCCTAATTTTCCTTTTTTTTTTTTTTCCAAGAGCTTTTCAATGGCATGTTCAAATCATTGTTGGATAGCATTGTAGAGACTTTTTAATCAAATACATAAAAGCATGTGATTTTGCTTTTATCTGCATTACATTTGGTTTACATGCAGGTCCAAAGCCAATACATTCAAAGTAGCATTAACAGTAATTTACAATAATCCATTTTTGTTATCATCAATCATTAGCTGCATTATAATCACTTGTCCTGTTTCTGTAACTCATCTAACACCATAGATACCTAAAAATACTATTGGTACATTTGTGTAACTTGGTCACTGAGCAGGAGAGAAACTGACCTGCATTTGTGCTTATGATCAAAGACAGAGCCAGGTGGATCATCTTGTGATTCAGATGCAACTCCGTAGATTTTGCTGTTCAAATTCCCTCTGATTCATTGCTTGTCACAAAAACTTTCAGAAGACAGGAATTTTGCTGAGATTGTCATTCTCATTGTTTGTATTTTCAGAGACATCGTGCTTCCAGACATATTAATGGTACTTTTTCCTTCCCTCTTTTTTTTTTTTTTTTTTTTTTAATTTCCTTTAAATCTATGAACCATATATCACCAAACCCAACCTAAACATGTTTTTGAGTTAGGAAGAATGAACTCTTATAAAGTTAAACATCCTCCCATGGCACACTAGGTTTGAGGTTTGTACTCTTTTGGACAATGGTCAGTCTATTGGCTGTGGACCAGTACACTTTTATTAACTTACATGGCACTACATATCCCTCAGACCAGCCAAAGGTCTGGCCTTGGGACATCCAGGATGTGCAGGTTCTACGCACTGAAATTTAAGGTTTGTGACTTCATCATGGATAAGTTTGGGATCTTGGACTTTTTTCAATTATACTGCAAGCTATAACAACTCTAATTGCCATTGTGGAGAAATGTATCAACTCAGCTACTTGGACAGCACACAGTTCAGAATTTATTAGCTGCTGCTCTGATCCTAATTTAGTGGCGTAGTCTCATCTCACTGAAAGTATAATTGCCATTATTGAGCAATCATTTTGATAGGTTATTCCATTTTCTGCCCTGTTTGTCTTCTGTTCTTAAGCATCTCACTTTCCTCTTTCAACATTGCCATTTCAATCCAAGCTCCTTCTCACTAATTCTCAATATTTCCCAGTCTTTTTTTTTAATGGAATAATCAGTGCTTGATAAGGTCTGCATGCCTCTCAGCTTGGCTGGTATGAAGAGACTTGCAGACTGCTATTTCCCTTCTGAGCTCCTACTCTTGCACCATTTCGACGCATGGGTTTTTTTGTTTTCCACCCTTTTATTTTTCAGTTTGGTCTCATGCAATAATGCTTTTATATTTAAATCAATTAACTGCTGATAAAGTTAGCTTTCTGGGAAAAAAAATCACCTATGCACGTAATACCTCCAATGTCTTGTACAAGAAATATTGCATTTTTTAACTTGCAATCATGGTCCATAGTGAATATTTGGAAGACAAAACCATACTTTTTATATAGGATATTTTGTCTACTGTAATCAACTTGAAAGTGCTTCTGCTTTGTCATTATGCATATCACATCTTAATGTTTCTTGAAGACATTTGCAAAAGGAAAAGAAAATACCTGAAGACCTTCTCAGGTTCTGATTTTTATTTCATGAGTTACACTATTTTTATCACTACAGTATTTCTATGCCTTTTTATGTATCTTCTGGTAGCCCACCCAGAAACACATGTGTATACATGTGTGTGCACGTACATGTAAAACCACCTTCTCATAATGGCAACAAGATCCCTGCAAGGGAAATGAGATGCGTTATGCAGTTATGGACTATAATTGGAGACTTTGGAGATAATGCTAGAGATGAGTAGTAATGAAAACTTAGTTACCCTTTCTCCTTGATTTGGTGCTTTTTACTTGTTCCTCCTAGTATCTTGGAGTAGTATTACTGACCTCAGGCTCTATTTATTTTTTAGCTCTAATTACTGGTATTTTTGAAGTACCAAGTAGCATCCAAGGCCTTTTCCTTTCCTGATGGATATTTTAATGGCCATGATATGTTGAAAGTTGCTGGGTCTTTAATGGATGCTTAAATCCATCTAAAGTCTGTGTACAATAAAAATGCTTAGTGTTATGTTTGATTATTTCTGCAGTACTTCAGTATAAACTGTATTGACTTTGTGTGGCAAGGTTTTGGTACTGGGGGTGGGAACAATAGGAGAGGCTTCTGTGAGAAGCTGCCAGAACCTTCCTCCATGTGCCACAGCGCCAATGCCAGCTGGCTCCGAGATGGACCCACTGATTTAAGATTTGGTTTTGTTTCCTGTTACCCTGCTCTCATTTTGATATGTAATAAATTAAACTAATTTCCCCAAGTTGAGTCTGCTTTGCCTGTGACAGTAACTGGTGAATGATCTCTTCCTGACAGTATCTTGACCCCCATGAGCTTTTAATTTTCTTTCTGCTGTCCAGCTGAGGAGGGGAGTGATAGAGCAGCTTTGGTGGGCTCCTGGTGTCCAGTCAGGGTCAACCCACCACAGGATGGAGATGTAGCAGAGAAGGCACCAGACTATAGCATGGACTTTGTAGGAATGTGGAGATTATGAATTTTAAAAAAGCAAAGCGAAATATAAAAGATAGTACTTCTCTCAACAGCCCTTTGTTTGATGTCTAAAAATGGTTTAGAATTATATATATATGACTAGATAGAATTTGTATTTCTTCTTGTGTTGTATGGCCTCCTGTAAAATACTTTATTTTTCCGGACAATTTTGCCTAGTTGGTGTGTTGGAACAAAAACATTGGATGGCTAGGTTAGGACTGTCTAATCTGAAGGGAATTAAATAAACAGGATTATTACTCTAATTGCAAAGATTTTATTACTGTACTAAAAAAAAAAAAAAGTATTATTTATATGGCTTTCAAACTCATGTCTGTTGTTCCCTCATAGCAGCTGCAAGACTGCAGTCACATTTTTTTTTTTCCTTCTGTGATTCCACTTCTTCCCCCCCTCCCTGATTTACTTATTTCACAACTTGTTTCCTCCATGTCACAGTTTTTTTATCTTGTGGCGATAAATAACAGCCTATAGCTAGTCAAAGGTTATTTTTATTTAGCTTCTGTATTTCTGTTTTCCTGCTTACTCAAGGTATTTCTGTAATGTAAGTCTCTTTTCTAGTGAACAACACATAATTTTTGTGTCCTATTTTAATCTGAATCCATTCTGTTTAGAAAAGGAGGCAAAACAACAGTAAAAATAGATCAAAGGAAACCTAATTGTTTGCGTGAATGGCAAAAGGGGTTTTTTAGAAGCCCTCTAAGTTGTCAGCACGGCATCTCTCATTATGTACATTCTTAGGATGACTGTAAAGAACTGTAGCTTTTTTATTTTTAAATGTATTCTCTGTGTAAATGTATATGTGTTTCTATATCTACACAGGTGCACTGGTGCTTTAACCCTGTGCACTGTGCTAGTCACAGGCTCTGCAGTGTAGACACATTCTTCTGCTCTGGAGAGTGAAAAGACACCCTGAAAAATGCTATTCCTATATCTGTCACAGGGTTTCAATTTGCCCTCCCAGCATAAGGGATTGCAAATGTTTGAAAGCATGGCAGGTCTCCTGACTGTTAAAATCTTGTCCATTCTGTCAGCCTGGAACTTAACCAGACACAGTTTTATTGTAGATATTTAAGTCAAAATAATATCTCACAGATGCTCATGTATCTCAATTCCCATTTATGTATCACTTTTGCTACCGTCTGATATTACAATTTGTATTTATTGCCATTACCCAAGCCATCCAGTCTTCTTTAGTAATACTAAACAAAAAGTGTGGCAAATTATATAGATTCTTAGAGAAAATGCACACAGACTGAACTGGCTATGCACAGCTGTTAACATTTAAATCCCATCTGTAAGTGGAAACAATTGCCTTTAAATTCTATGTACAATAAAACCCCCAGAATATTTCTGGCCTTTTCTGAAATATCTCTTCAGAAATTCGTATTGAAAATGGGTATTTTCTTAATTACTGTTTTACTAATGCAAACGACGAGATGAAGTGTGCTGTTAGTGTAGGACTGAGACACAAGGCCTGAATCCTTGTTATTCAGAAAGCCAGCCTGATTGATGGGAAGAGATTCCTGAGCTAATTCCAAGTATGTCCCTTTGGTACAGAATGACACAGCTCCAGGATGGCAACTTACAATAAGTATGACTGTGCCAGGTCAGGGTCTTCACAAGGCCTCTTTGGTGACTGAAACTGGACATTGCTGTGTGTTCAAAGTACCTTAAGTTCTGCAACTGAAGTTTTATTTTACTGTTCTAACTTCTGTTTTCAAAAACCTCTTCCCTTCTACCTTTCTGTTGCCAATGGTGGATGGCAGCTGTCACGAGACCTGCTTGCCTCTCTTGTCATGGAGGGTATTTTCACGCTGGTGTTGACAGCCAGACTGAAATATTTTTATGCCATCCTTATGAGTATTATAAAGTTTCCTCTGATCAACTGGATGAGTTCATTTCAACTGTTAGCTCTCTTAATTGATCCCACTCTTATTTTTTCTTTGTGGCTTTGCAGCTCGAGAATGAATTTTCACATTTATCAGACAGCTTATAACTAGTTCTCATTAAAGGATGTCTAGCAAGAGGATGCATTAAGATTGCGCTAAATCGGCATGACATCCTTCCAAAAACCAGTATCTGACATATTATCATAAAGACAAGCAAAGATTGGCATAGCATCCTGGATAAATAGCTACCAAGGACCCTAAAGATCAGCAGCTCAGTCATCTAACACAGGGAAAAGCATGTAGTCTGAGATTAGCTGGTCTTTTCTTAACAAGAAGCACTGAATTTTTTTCTGACTAAATTAGTTGAGTCCAGGTTGAAATCTGCTCATAACTGTATTGTTCTTGCCCTGAAGAAGTAGCATTAAAATTAATGTAACTGACTTCAATAGTGCAGGAATATATGTTTCTATTCCCTGAAAACGCCAGAACTACAATGGAAAAGAATGAAAATTTTCTTGGAGGAATGTTAGTATATCTGAGATTGATAATGGCATTTTGAGATACAGACTGCTGAATTAAAAAAATATTTGGTAATCCTAAATACAGTGTGCAGGATAGTCTCTGAGAACATGCAGGATGGTGAGGTACCTCCAGAGTGTGATGAGTTCTTGGTTTTACTTAGCTCTAAAAATCGTAAGGGAGGCGTGTGTGTGCGGGCCAATGTTAGTCCAGGACTGACTGACTGTGTTATTGAATATTTTGCTCTGGTGGTCTATTTTGTCAGGCTAAGCTTGTTCAATTCCTTACTAGTGCTGAGGAGCTGTCAGTATTCTTCTGTAGCATTGCCTGGGAAAGTATGAGGCAAATAGGCAACTTCTGTGCTAGTGACCAACAAGTGCAGTTTGTGAAAACTCTGATTATTACAGAAAAACTTAAACCAATTCTGGCCATACTGCAGCTGAGATGTATTGCTGCCATCTCTGAAAGAGATGAAAAAGTTATTTCCTGCAATTATTTTTTTTTCTGATTTAGTGAATGCCTAAGTGTGATAGAATCATAGAATAGTTTGGTTTAGAAGCGATCTTTATAGATCATCTAGTCCAACCCCCAAGATGCTTCTCTCAAGAGTAGCTACTTCTCTTGACTGTTTTCCTTGTGGTTAGGAAATGAGACCAATTCCAGCAATGAGGGCTTTCTGTATCTACTCAACTCCTTTACTTAAACTAGAAAAAACCAAAAAACCCTCAAACAAACAAAAACAAACAAAAAGAACCCCCCAAAACCCCAAACAAACAAACAAAAGATGATAAATTAGGGAAAAATTAGATACAATTGTTGTTCTTCGAAGTGTAATGGAAAGCACATAATGCTTTGGAGAGAATCAATAGATCATCTGCAAACTAAATATGCCCACTTCCACATTTCCATGTTTTCAGTGAGTGTTTGTTTTCAATGAGTCTTTAGATGTACTCCTAACACAGTGTAGTAATATATCAAAATAGGATAATGGTTTTGAGATCCTCTTAAGGAGATGTGAAAGTGCCCTCTGTGCTTGTTCATGTAAGTGCTATCTTTTAATGGTGCCTCCGTATCTGGAAAGAGGAACAGCTGTTGGGAAATGAGGCCAAAATAGAAAGGAATAATGCACTGAGAGCTAACATGTGAGAGGCTCCCAAGAACCCATCAGTCCAGAGACTAATTGGCCCTGTTGGATCCACAAGAACTGTTAAGCTTAAGACACAGCTGAAAATATGCAAAGCCACTGGCAAGTACCAGGATCAATGTCAGGCTGTATAACTCAGACCATATCCAAGAGTACAGTGGCTGGTTTGTGCAGACAAAGTTGACAGGATTAGTTACACATCTATGTAGCAAACCAAAATAATCCCATGGAGGACTTTCTGTCCTAAAAGTCAGTGATGTGCCCATGTGATGTTCCATTTCTGAATAAATAGGTGGGGCTGGGCTCCCAGCCACTCTCCAACACTAAGAAATGTGTGTGTGTGTGCATGAGGGACCAAGCAAATGAATGCACTGTATGAACAGTTTTCTGCTATTAATAAACCCAGCTTATTATAACACCTTTAATTATTGACAGTGATCTTTCTTGACCCAATCCCCCATGAGAGAAAAGGGTACTTATGATAAAGGAATACAATTAATTTGTTTTTACTTACTTATTTTTAAAATGGTTCCTTTCATAGAGATGCATGTAAATTAGTTTCTTTGTGAGGACAGCCTTTAGAATCAAGTTTAAACTTTAGGTTTGGAAGTTCAGACTTGAGTATGTTGTGTATCCACCAGGGAAAGGATCAATGTGTTGAAATGTTTATAAGGTGGTCTTAAAAGAGCAACTGCTTTTGAACATTCAAAGAACATCTACTATGGGGGAGGAGCTTTAGGTAATGAAGTTAAAGACTGAATTTAAGTTTTGACTGGCTTGAAATAAAAGCAAAAAGGATGGAAGAAAGGCTATAATTATTGGAAGAACATAATGTGATGCTTAGACAGGATGTGAAATTCGCTGAGGAACATATTGCAGCTATAATTAGAGATAGTGTTTCAGTCACTTTAAAAATGAGTCATTAGAGAATGCATTAAAAAGAAAAATTCTACATCTGTTGGGTCTCCCAGTTGGGACAGAAACATGAGACCTAAAAGGAAATGCAAATTCTTTCTTCTAAGGAGCTTTGAGGTTAAATTCCAGAAGTAAAGCACAGCTCTGGAGTTGGAAACAAATAGAAACAAAGCATAAGTATAGATGGTTTGCAATACTTTCCATACATACTTCTAGAACATATACAAGAGCACTGATACTTATTCTGCAAGGTGTTGAAATTGCTTAGGAGTTTTACAGGTTATTCCTCTCATCTTTCATCATTGTTTCCTATCATAACGAGGGGAAAATAGTGCCACTGTATGTTTTTGTAATGTACACTAAATAAGACCAGTTGAGTGACTTAGTCTCAGTTCTTCTGTGTTCATCTTCCATATAAAATGAGCTAGTTGGGGAACAGCTTTTACTATTCATTCTTCATCCATAATAAACAGTTTTCAATTAATTTATTTTCTAATTGTGCTAGGATTATGAGTGAGAAACACAGATGTCAATTTCTGATTGCATTGGCTTTTGGAAAGAGTTGAATTTTCTGTGGGAGGAGAAGTTTGCAGGAAGGAGGTCAATGATTGTGGCTGGCACTACATTGTTCTCAGGCTGTCTGCGTGAGGGAATGTTCTACAATAAAATATACTGCCTAGCAATTTTAATCAAGCAGCAAATTAAAGGAAAATGAGCTATTCAGGCTATTTAGTCCCACAGTTTCCTCTTGCTTTTGGCCTCTAATATAGATCACTCTGTAGATCTGTTTATTTCAGCTCATCCTGACCTATTTTGAAAGGTGGTTTTCTATGGAGTTGTGCCACAGTCGACTTGCATAGAATTACAATAAAATGACTGTCAGTGGTCTATCTGGACAAAAAACCCCAATCCAAACCCCAAAGAAAAAAAAAAAGTGTATAACAACATGGAAGATTTGGGGTCTAGGTCAATACATAAGCAATAACATTGCAAACTCCTGGGGACACTTCACTGAGTCCAGTTAAGGGTGGGGGGAGTGGTGGGAAGTACGCCCTGTACTTAAAACTGTTTAACTTATTATTGTAGTGTGCAAAAATTGAGGTAGCTTGAAGAGATAAATTTGCGGCCAGTTTTTTCATCATCTGAATCGTTATCTGATGGTGGTTACTGTTATATTTATCAATGGAATAATGGTTTTGCTGCTCAACTTAAGCTCTTAATTTGCTTGCCAGGTAAATCTTACTTCTCGGGAAGTGCACAGTGTAATTTTAGAGATAGTTTAATATCAAACTGCTGTACTTCTGTGATACGCTGCTTGGTGGAAACTGACTCTGCTGTTCTGCCTTAGAGCGAGGCAATCTCAGTTACTGAGGTGCAGTGGAGAATTCCATTCAGTTTAATGCCCTTGTTCATTTTCAGTCGCCCACTTACAGGTATCAGTAGGCAGTCTGGTCAGCAGTGCATGGAAACTTGGGTGGGGCAAATTCAGCTATCATAACTGACATATTTTCTATTTAGCTTTGTTAAATAGAGGTTGGAAGACAAGTTATTGACAACTTTCCTAAAATTCAGAGATGTTTATTTAATCTGTTAATCCTGTTTCTGTTAAACCGTCGTAAAGGTGACTTCTTAGATAAGGACAACTTCTTCCCTGAGAAATGAATAGGAAATTTTTGTGCAGTTGTATAGGTTAGGAAATGTAATGAACTGCTTACCCCTTGTGAAACAGATAACATAAAGATTTAATTTAAAAATAAAATGTTCTTTACATATAGCCTTAAGGCAGTTCTGCTCTGTGAATATCAGCTAAAAAGTATTGTCTAATGCACCTAAATATAAAAGCACACTTTGATTTTTTTCCTTGAAAAGAGGAGGGAAATGCTCATCAGGCAGGAAGCAGAGAGGATGCTCGATCAGCTGCCTAATGCTGGCTGTGACCACCATGGGCCTGGTCTTCCAGCTGGAGACCTGGAGATAAACACAGAGTGGAATAATCATATTACAACTATTTGGATATGCTTCAAACTAAAAGGTTTTCTCGGGGAGAGGAATTTTAATGCATGGTTTTTGTAAAACTGATTTAGAACAAATTGTTTGTGCACGCTGGAACATGAGCAACTTTGCTAATATGTCTGATCGTGCTCCTGTGTCAGCATTCCTCCAGTAATGGAGAATGGGAAGGTGGGAGGCATGTCTCCTGGAGGACTTTAATACTTGAAAGCAGAGTGGAAGTACCAGAAATGCAGCATATGATGGAGACAGTTCAGGTTTTCAGGTTTTTAATTTTTCTTTTTCCTTTTTTTGTTCTTTTTTTTTTTTAAAAAGAAATTCTTGCTTTTTGACAGGTCACCTTAGAGAGAAAAAAAATAAAACTGTGGTTTTCTTACACTTTACCTTCTGATATTGGTAGCACTGTGCACCTAAGTGAGCTGTTGAAGGCACACTTTGGATTCTATTAAAAGAGTTGCTCCATTTTTATGTAAATGGAAATATTAATTATCATACTTGAATTATGAAGCGGCAAACATTACAGTACCATCTCAATAACAACTGTAAGTCGGGCAAAGGTTTATGACTTTATGGTTTATTTTAAGCCACTCACAGGGTCTATAATTATACTGAAGAGGTAAAGTAAGGATAGTGCAAAGTAAGGATGACTTTGTTCAGACAAAGCATAGTTTGAATATCAGGGTTAGAACCTGAAAAAGAAAGGTTAGTTGACTGTTTTTTAAAACAGTAAAATCTCATAAAACTCCACTTGCTTTTGAAAGGGAGCAAATTAAAAAAGTGATGAAGCCCAGTGATATGCTTGCATTTTCTTCCTCTACCTTAAGAACTCCTTTTTTTTTTCCTTTTTCCCCCTTCAGAATAGCCTTTGCTGTTAGACTTCAAAGTTTCCTTTCCCAGCATCACATCTGTGAAAGAATTTTATATAATGATATATAGAGTATCACCACTAATGTTGGTAAATTTTTTGCTGTTGTTCATTCTTTTTTTGTGAAACAATAGATAATAAGGACATTGGATAAACAAACTGTAAAATCAAAATAGACAGTTCTTCCTTGTTCTGGGATGTTCTTTTGAAATGATTTAGAGATACTTCAGAACTACAGCAGGTGTGATAGGAGAATGTAGATATAAAGTGACCTCAAATTCTTCTTGCATCAATGCAGCAAATCTGATCTAATACTCTGGAAAAATTGACTTGTGTGGATAATTCTGCATGGAAACAATCGGTGTGTTACAAAGACTTAGTTGCATGACATTGCCTGGTCCTGCTTCTAGAAGCTAAATTATGTTTACAGACTGCTGAGAGGAACTTATTTTTCTGCATTTTTTCCTGTACGTTTTCTTTGTTGCAAGTGTGTCACACAAAGGGAAATGAGCTGGAAAGACTGCAGTTCCTTTGCTTAATAAATGGCTGTTGAGTAGATTTGCAGGGCAAGCTCTGTGGTGGTATTTCATTCAAAGTATAGACCTGAGGATTAGCAACTATTTCACTGGGCAAGTTTAACTAGTTATTACACAACACAACTCAAGAAGATCTGAAAGGAAATAATGATTTAAGTACTTTTTTTTTTTTTTCTGTGCAGTTTTCAGACCTGGAACAAACAAATACAGGAGGCTGCAGGCAGTCCCTTTGCAAATTGGACTGTTAGGATCCACAGATTTTTTTTTTAATGTTTTTTACCTATCGGTTACACACCCTAATCAACTAGCTCAGTAGTCATAAAGTGTTGTTGAGCTTGCAGTTTTTCTCAGATCTAACCTTGTGTTGGTCCATGCTGTGCAAAAAGCTTTCCATTGAAATGTCCAGAGCTGTATTGGGCCAAATTCTGCTCTTAATAAGCTTCCCGGTTAACAGATTCTTTCTCATCTCCTTTATCCTTGTTAAGCACCCCTTTTCTTCAAAAGTCCACAAAAAAATAAAGCTCCTTCCCACTAAAAAAAATCTCTGCCCACTGGAGCAGTAGTTGAAAGTTAAGCAGGTAAGGAAGGCAGACTGAGCTACCTGAAGAGCTGAAAGGGAGTTACTTTCATTCCCCTTACGGACTAGACCATCTATCATGTATTCTTTCAAATGAGTTTAGGAATGAGAACTGTGTAAGGATTCTGAAACGTATCTACGGTTAATGACAAAAGTCTCATTCACTATTTTATATATTGTTTATATGTGTTTTCTTGTTTGTGAGGTCCTTCGTGAAATGATTAGAGGGGAAAAATAATTATGAATCTGTTTTCTAACTTTTTCTGTGGTAAGGCTATTGAATTTTGCTGTAAGTGATTTAAGCAGAGCTGTTAAAAAGTTAATTTTTCCCCCTGTATTTTTGTCAAGTGTTTTCATTTAAAACAGTGCACTAACAAATCAAATTCTAAAGTATTTAAAATTAGCCATTTTGTATTTGTTTTATGATGCAGTTATTAAAATTACAGGAAAATTTTTAAGCAAATGAATTATAGTACTAAATTACGTGTTTGGGCTTCTGATTAATCGCTTAAGTAATTGCTGTGATTTTGATTAATTGAAAATTTTTTGAGGAATGGTGAGAGTAAAATCATGGCCTCTAACTTGCTTTTGATGATTGTATTGGGGTTTTGATGGGGACAGATGACCAGGGCCTGGAGACGTTGTAGAATAACTTTAATGTCCAGGAAAAACTAAATCTGGGAATACTTCTGCTCACAAACATAGGAGTGCATGTAGGAGCAGGCATAGACACGTGCACTCATCTGGGGCAAATGGTATTTGATAGGATGCGGTTTATAGTGGTGTGGTACATGCTCTTTATTACCTAAAGCTGTGGTCTTAAATAAAAGAAGAACTCCTGAAGCTGGTGTTTGCTTGATATTTGCAGCAGAGCAATGTGCTTCAGCAAACTCTGCTTGAGGCAGTCAGAAAAATTACATAAGTATTCTTCCCTACAGTGACTGTGGTAATGATCTGCTTGGGTAGATTCCTCAGAAATTGGTAAATGGGTTTCTAGCATCAGCCTCTATCTTAAGGAAAAATAAAATTTGTCCAGTGGACATAGGAGAAAATTCTGTCTCTTCTTCCACGCTTTTGTCAGAGAAGAAGTTTCTTCTTAAGATCACTTACACTTCGAACTTCTGTGGAAAACATCCTGTCTCTGACTGCTTTGCGCTGACTCTGGTAGGACCAGCTAAGGTGCTAAGTAGTTGTAGGTGTGCTGTTGGGGAGGGCTGGCCCATGGATGCTGAGTGTGGGGGACAGATGATAAGTGACTGAGGGATCATAAAATACACGTCTTGTGTCCTTCTCAGGAGACATGTGAGTGAATGTCGCCTGATGGCTGGTATCAGGGGTTCTGATCTCAAGGAGGTAACAAGGGAGCTCAAAGGAAAAGGAGAACATAAATCTGTGAACAGTTATAGGGTTCCCTGGGCAGCAGAAGTGTATGAGGCAAAGGAAACATTTAAGGAAGGAACAGCAGATTATTTCACGTGTTGAGGATCGCTGCAGCCTCTGTAAGGGCAAAGGTGTTTTTGTCCTGAAGAAAACACTGGACATCTTCATCCATTCCCTTGGGACTGCTATCCTCTCATATATTTGCCAGGGGGTTTGAGTCAACCCAAATTTGCAGGGGAAGATAAAATTTAAAAAAAAAAAAAAAGAAAAATATATTAACAAGGCTTTTGTTTGGGCTTACAAAATAAATTGGGAAGCAGTTTTAATCACTCTTTGTTTTTTATCCATCCTAATTGATCTGTTGTCCCCCTATCTTCATATTTTTGTGTATCTACTATGAAGAGGGAAAATGGAACTTACCAAAAATGGTTAAAAGTCAGTTTGAAATTGAGAAAAATGAGATATATTTTCAGAAGGGAGATGTCACAAGCGAAGCAGTTGAAATAAAAACATATGTCGGGAAGGTAAAATAAGGTAATAAAGCATAGGATGAATGGTAATAAAAAGACCAAAGATTCCAAATTTGAACAATAGAAGCAGAAATCAAGCAGCCAGCATGTAACGGATGGAAAGAATTAGTTTAATACACTGGCAAGAAGGAGGCCATAAAATTCTGTGACAAGAAATGGAAGTAAGCCACCATGCTGAACTGGACTACGAAACCACTGAATAAAGGACACTTTGATGTAGGTTTAATGGGGGTGTCCTGTGGGACAGAGGTAGGGGATGGATGCAGTGATTTCAGAAGATGGAAATACTGTTCTCCCCCGATGAAATCAGCAAGGAGAGCTCTAACATATGTGGTCATCCTGTAATCTTAATAAGCCCCTCGCTGCCCTAGGACCAGTGCTTTGGTTACCTTTTACTTTGAGAGAAATTGGAGGAAATCTCAAGCTCATAATTGCCAGTGCTTGTTCACAATGTCTAGACTCAGCCTCCGTGGTTTCAGTCATTAAAGTTTCCTTCCTGCGGTTTCATCTGTCCTATGAACTGCATGTGCCTCCCAGTTTGCTTTGTGATGAGTCCAGTAAGGGCTGTTTTTTTTTTTTGGTTGAGGTTTGAGTTTGGGGGTGTGTCTGTTGCTTGGATAAGGCTTTGGTTTTGAGGACTAGTTGGGAACAGTTTATCAAATGCAAGACAAGTTCTATTGCTTTTTCTACAAGGGCAGTATATGCACATACATACAGATACAATGATGTCCCTTAATAAAATATGCCTTTTTTCCCCTACAGGAAGAATAATTTTAAGGCATTCCACAGCAAGGTTTTCAGTTCTGTAGAATTGCTCAGGCCCTGTATGCATTTCTTTCATGGTGTTATTAGCGCCGTTTCCTGCAGTTTACAGGCTTGTAGCTAATATTTGAAAAGCCAGAAAATGTACAGTAAATGACAGCTTTTCTGACAGTGACCAGAAATCCTGATGTGTTACTGAAGACCTAGAAAGGTACAGAAAAGGGAGTGCAAGGCAAAGCCCTATATATGGCAGTATGTGTAATAAAAAGTCACTTTGATTTAATGCTTTATTTTTCGATATACACTGAATTTAGGGTTTTAAAAAGTACTTCAGAACGTAAGTGCAGAAGCTGAGCTGTCTGTGTTCCTAGCTTTGGACAAAAGGTCTTCTCGAGTTTGTTACCATGTAATTAGAGATTTTCCGAGATAAATTTTAAAAATAAAAAAAGTCTGGCAAATTTCTGTGCATAAATTCTATGTATTTTAAAAATTACACCTTTTAATGTTTTGTGTTTCTCTGAACAGTTACAACTATATTTAACTTTTATGAATAATGGATAAATAGGTGCTTGTTATGTGTTTGTCAAGGAATAGAGATAATACAAAGATTTTTCTATATAAAATAACCCTTAATTACTCTGATTTAACCTTACTGCAATTACCTTAAGGTAAAATCAAGACTTCAAAGAAAAGATTTGGTTTGAATTTTAATGCTGCTCCTAAACACATGATTAATCCTTCTTCTTGGCTCTTTAATATCAGTAATTTATGTTTTTATTTAACACCTGTGCCTAAACAGGACTTCTTTTTGCACCTGCAATTATTTATGCAGACATTGTGCAGAATTTTTCACCTTCAGTTAGCTGTAGGAACACTTATGTCAGAAGGAGCCTGTGTAAACCCCAAAACCAAACGTACCATGTCTTCCTATACACTAATATTAAAATTCAGGGAAACATCTTTTTGTTCTAATAACAAAATAGGACCCATGAGAAGCTACACCAAGCATATGAGATATAATTTAATCTCTGCCCTTATTTTGTCCTCCAAATTACGTGCTGAAAAAATGACTAACCTACAAAAAATGGTTCAAAGCAGAAATAACTAGTGACATTATAATTAAACTGACAGCTGTATGTTGGTCAATGTGGAATGACTGAAATTAAACAACCTCCTCGAAGAAATACAGAATTAATGGCCAAGTAAAGGTGGTGATGAATTCTAGTGGACTACAGAGAATGAGCTCCATGTGTGGGTGAATCATGTAATCATGTCTAAAAAAGGCAGTTTAGTTATGTCTCTTTTATTATTTTTATGGATCCACAAGTAAAGATTTGCCATATGTATATTTCTTTTCATGAATCACTACTTCTTTTAAGCTTCTGGTAGCAAAAGCGAGTAACTGCATTGTAAAGAAAAGATTTAGCTGCCACATTTTCAGTCTCCATGATAATACGTCCCTCTTTCAGTGTCTCCTCTGGCAGATCCTCACTCCTTCCTTCTTCAATCCTGGTGCTTTTTACCTTTGTTGTAAACAAGTCAAGTCCTTCCTATTACACATCTCTTTGAGCAGCTTCTACAGGTAACTTTTACCATGTCCCCTTAATGATATTCTACTACTTGTACCCAACAGGGTCAAACCTTAACTGGATTAGTAGTATCAGTGAATATTTTGAAATAGGTCATGTGCACAGGTCTACAGAATTGCTATGTCACCTGTAGTAAAGGAAGATGCTGATATAATGATTTTTAAATGCTCAATAATTAAATAATTTAGGTCTCCTTTCTAAGTCAAGCTTGTTGGAAGAAAGTTATAACCATACTTTTTTTTTCCCATTGTCCCACAGCAACTTACTTTTCTAGTTATTGCAAATTACTTTCCTTAGTGTCTTAGCCAGCATATATCAAGCAAAAATGTTAACTGCAATGTGGAAGAATAACTTGTAGGACAAGTGAAATTTTAAATAGCTAGTGTTATTTTAAAACTTGACTATCGCTTGCCATGACTTGCAGCACTGAATTTGGTATGTCAGAATGGTGAAGTCTGTCTTGGGTGCAGCAATGAGTCAGTCTGTACTCAGTGTGCCTTTTTTTTTTTCCTCCAGTGCTTGGAGTTTGCTGCTTAGTGTTTAAATACCTGCAGAATTCATAATCTAGTCTTTCATACCTGACATAAAACTGGCACTTCCCTACTTCTGACCACAACTAACATAACTGATTTTCTTACTTACTCAACGTTTGACAAGTTTAATTTTAAATTACCTAGATTCATCCAATTATAACTGTAGAGGAAGATAATTTGTCAGAAGTACCACTGTTAGACCAACATATGTATCTTGGAGTGGGGGATAAGAGGGAAGCCAAACCCCTGCACTAATACTAGACTAGAAATTACTGACTTGCAAAAACTGTACTTCTTGGCATCAAAGACCTTTTTTCTCTTTAACGATACCTCCTTATACCCAAAAAAAGAGCTCCCATACTAGAAACCTCACCAGTTGTTTTTTCCTCACATATCAGTTTGCCTTATTAGAAATCTTATCTTGCTTATATACGTAGGCCTATAACGGTTTTACTTCTGAACTAACTTCTTGTTGACTACCAGAGTAGACTGAGATTAGTCACCTGTTCCTTGGCTGTGCAAGTCTCCTGGGCAATCACATTAAAGAAATGAGAAAAAGCCGAACAGGTTTGCCAGAGCAAGAAATTAATTAGAATTAGTGTTTGTTCTTATTGAAGTGGATACATATATATGCTTATTTTCATCCAAGTTAAAGAAAGTGGCCTGTTTGCTTTGGGAAAAACACCAGAGACTCACTCCTGCTATTTTGTGTTGTAGCCTTACTTCACACAGTTGTTTTCAGGAGCATCTGTTATGCATGTTCATGTCTGAAAGTATTAATTCACACCGGCTGCACAAATCACTCTCATTAGACTTGTGGAAATATTTTTCCTATGGTTATCACTGTACTTTTAACCTGTATTTCCTTTTTCACTGGAAATACTCAATAATAAAAATGAGAACACAGTATATGAGTAGCATTACCAGGATCTGCTCTCTCTCCTACCCTGCTGCTTCCAGCTCGCAGGGCACTTCTGGATCTGTTATGTTTCATTGTAATTAGAAATACAGTGGATTTCTGTAGACTGTGCCCACTGTCTCCTCAAGTGCATATAAATTTACAGGATTCACATTACCTGCAGTGCGGAATTCTAGAGCCCAAATGCTTTTTGAGATGAACTACCCCCTCTCTATTTCTCTTCATCTTGAATGTGCAACTAACCATTTCAGTAGAGCCCACCTAGGGAGTCAGTCCTTATGCAGTGACTTTTGTGCACTTTAACCACCTCTGTCCCCAGTGTGTCTGTTTGCACAGATCAGCCGTGTGCTTTTATAACCAATCCCCCTCCTTGTTCTCCCTTACTGTTGTGTGAGTCCTTTCAGGTTCAAGGGCAGCAGGTGAAGAGCTCTAGGGGTGCACCTAATGCAGCTGGGACTGCTGGTGGGTGTCCTGGCCATGGGACCAGGCAAGAGGCAGGTTGAAAGAAGTCCCCCTTAAAACCTGTATCCTGTGAATGTAAGCACCAGCTGTTTCACTCCACAAACCTGCTAGTAAAAAAAAAAAGCACATCTTCAGTCTATCAGCACGTCTGGACCCCCATTCATTTAGATCAAGAAAGCTTCTTAGCTCTCAGTATCTACTGCTACATCCTTGAAAACCTGAAATAACTCAGAAAATGCAGCATCTTGGCTGATTCCCAGTGATGGCTGCCAAACGTCACTTATGTCAGATTAGGTGACAAAAATGTATAGAAAATGGAGGACTTGAAAGCACAGCATCTTTTCCACAAGGTTTCAGTATCTTGCTGTGTATCTTTAAAACAGGTGATCTCTGAAAGTGCTATTTAACTTCAAACTGAATTAATTTGTTGTGTGCTTTCCATGCTCTTATTTTCTTATCTGAAATGGTTAGATGTCATTCTCCCAGAAATATCAAATCCACCTTGTCAGACTTTCATGGGCATTATCTAAATCATCAACTGACATAAACAGGAACAGCTGAGACCTATTTCCAGTTTCTAAAAGATCATATTTTTAATAAATACTTGTGTTAAATCTTACACCTGTAAGAGCAGTCTCATATTTCCAACAGTTCTAAATGATTCAGAGTGACCCAATGAGGATGAGAAGCTATAGAACATGTGTGGCCACCTATACCATTCCTGAAGAAAAAAATGTCTTGGTTTAAGGGTTTATTTTAACTTACACCTTGTAACGTTGACATCTTGTAATTGGCTTTGTTGTTTGTTTGTTTATTTTGAGTTTTTTTGTGTATAATTGATTTGGGATACTATTCTAGGGCTGTGAAAATGACTTGTGTCCTTGATTGAGTTATTATTGTATCAACTGATGAATATGATTTTAAACATGAATGATATTTAAAAAAATACAAAAATAGAAATGTCTGGTTTCTCAGGTTTAAAAAAAAAAGACACCAAAGTTTCAGAATAAATTCATTCTGTACTCTTACAATATGAGAAAAACAGTTCTGTGTTACTCAGAGACAGTATACTTTGAAGTATCTACTGAAATATTGAGGTTCTAACTCACTTTATCTCTGCAGCGTGTTATAATTGCATTTTTCCTTTAACTTTTGGGACTCATATAGCAGCTGCAGTTCTGCTTCCTCTTCTAGATCATTCATTAGATTTCTTTCACATGGAATGGATACTGTCAATGGAGCCACTTCATTTGAAGATGCTAAAACGAAAAACCTGCCAAAACAGACAGCTTACCCAATATAAATAAATCACAGGTTAAAAAAAATCAATACAAATAATATAAGCAATAAAAATAATTGCAAATGCAGATTTAATTGGCAGCAACAATGCCAACTTCTTGGTTAATATATGAAACTGAAAATTCTGAAGGATTCAGGGTGGGAACAGATTTGCATATTTAACTTTCAAAATACATCAAAACCATGTTTTGCTATTGTCACTCACCCTTGCATAGCTGAGCTTGTTTTAAATCAACTTTTCCAGTAAAAAAAAAAGTGCTAATGCATTCCCCAAACCTAACTGTGTAAGTAGTTTGGTAAAATTATAAGCAGCTTAAAACTAGGGTGGGAAGGGTTATCTTGAATGTAACTATACTTAATAGATCTTTTCTATTTACATTAACATGCCATTAGATAGGGGGGGATGGACAATATTAAACTAGAATTGCTTATTCTGACTATGTCATTACAAAAACATTTTGATTTGGACTAAGGACTAATCCAGATTTAAACAGGACTTTGGAAAGGGAATGCTTAATACTTATTTATGGGAAAATAATGTCGGGAAAGAACAAACCGTAATTAAAAAAGCATAATCGAGTAATCAGCTTTATCAAATGCACAGCAGCAAATACCCCTTGACACCTTTGTGCAGACCTGAAAAAACTCAGACACACAAGCAAAAAATCAATTAATGATTATCTCTATTAACATTATGAGAGAGGCATTATCTTTTAGCTCAATATTCTTTCTATCATAAACACCAAAAGGAGATAGTTTGAAAGCACCTCGTGTGGTTTTATAAACAACTAATCTTACCAACTAAAGGCACATCCATTACCTGAGTTCCCTGCATGCTCTCTGGCAAGAACTTTATTGTCAGCAGAGAAAATTCAAATAATAAGGCAACTTTAAGCACTATCTGGCAGTTCTTCAAGGTAAACAAGTATGCTGGTTGAATTTGACTGTTAATCTGTACATGAAAGTAGCATTATCCCTCCAGTCATTAAAAACTGCTGGCTACTGTAATGATGAAACAGGTTCTTGAAGGTAGCAAAATGGGATAAAGGTTGGAGAAGATTAATTGGAAGAAGGGTTAGCTTGGCAGAAATAGGTAATCCTATTTAAGAGTTCTGTGTCTGCAGGGCTGCAAAACCCCTTTTGTTGCAGTGGGTTCATCTGTAGGCCATGCAAGGATTGTAATAATCACCTTGACTGATGAAGTAGGGTTGGTGAATCTTCCAGAGGATGGAGTGATCTGAGAACCTCATAGTTCCTTGTACATCTCTCGCAGCATTTCGTAGTGGGCATTGTGGGAGGTGAAGAGTAATCCCAAATGTTGAGAACAAAAGGAGAAACAGCTTTCCTTTTATTTCCTGTAGATGGGGAGATTGTTGTTTGTGGGGTTTTTTGGCTTTTGGTTTTTTGGTTTTTTTTTTTTTTTACATATAAATATTGCACAAAAGGGCTGAAACTTTGCCTTACAAACTAAAACTTATAATGGGATCTAAACAGCTTTAAGAAAGTTACCTGATGCAAATAAAACTCTGATATTAATTCTCTTTGATTTCTAATTGGGGTTATAATTACTTTAAATGGAGCCTTGCTCTACTAGCACTGCTGCATAATTAATTTCACTTGTGGCTGGAATTTCTCCTTGATAAAGCTTCTTGATGAGTAACTTCTTCCTTTAGGCTTGAAAAAACACCAACAAACAACAAGCCCCTCAAAAACCCCCACAAAACCCAAAACCAAACTAACAAAAAATAAACATCACAAACAACAAAACTAAAACCCATAAAGAAAAAAAAAAAGCTGCTAGGTGTCCAATGATCTGACAGAGTTTTAGTCCATTACTAATGAAATATTCTTATTTCTTATTATGGAAATCTTACAGTGGAAACTTTGACATTAAGCTCTGTATCCCAAGTTTTCTTCACCTAAGAATGAGGCTTTCAAAAATGGGTGTTCAAGATTCTGCTACCTCTAAGATCACTGAAAAAATTAAGGTGATAAAAGCAAACCTGATCTTAAGTGATAAAGCAAAGATGAATTTAAGGGATGCAAACCATTGCTGGCTTCTATGTTTTCTGGTGTTTTCTTACTGCAAGTGGCAATGATGTCAACTAAAGTATTTCAAAAGTATTTTATTCCATGCTTAGATGGTTGTAAGATAAAATTTATATAGAGAGCAATTCAAACCTGATATTTAAACATGTTTTAGTTTCTATTAGACTCTGGAGCCTTTTGTTTAGTGTGTATATATATATGTGTGTCCTTTTTATTTTGATTTAAATGAGAATGTATTCTGGTTGAACACAAGGACTTTGAGAATAATAGATGTTCAGAAATGTCTGCTATTGATTTGAAGACTGGTTACTTTTTAGAGGGTTTTTTATTCTGTTAGTCTTATTTATGCACACACAAATTAGAAGAACACCAGATGGGAGTTGTGTAACAATGAAGTTGATAACAGGGTCTCTTGCTGGGTCTTTGTGGTACTTGGGATATAATTCTGCTTGGCAGCTGTTATTTTTTGCTCCCTAAATTGGACATTCATTCTGTAAAGTTTTGGTTTAATTTCTACAAGCTACCAGGACTTGGATTCCAGGCTTACTTCTCTGATTACTCCATTTGCTCCACTGTTAGATTTTCAGGGTATGAGTTGTTTGGACAAGTGATAAGTAGGTTATGTTTCTTGGTGACAAATATTAACTTAGAAACTTCCCTTTATTTTCACAGCTTTAAAAATAAATAATCAAGTCTTCATCCTTATTTTAGTTTCCTTAAGAGAATCTGTTTTGACATATATGTAGATAAGGTGGGAAGGAGAGATGGTAACTAAAGGTTAAAGTAGAGAAAAAGTCTATCACAATTGTCCTTTATAAATGACTTACTGGAACAATTTAGGGATGTATTGGTCCTAAATTTCCTTTGATTAAAAATAGGGTCAGGGATAGAATTTCGAAGTTCTCAGAAGAACACGGGTGGGCCTTAGGAAAAAGAGGAAATAAAATGCCAGTAAAAAAAGTCTAGAAAAACAACAGTGTTTAACCACCTCGGTCCTTGAAGAGCCTGTGTTAAATCAATTTGTTACACTTTTATCCTCCCAGTGATACATGTAAGTTGCATTCAGGCATCCATCCGTCCATAAACAGCACTGACACATCCCTTATGTGCTGTTGGCCGTGCAGCCCGTCGGCTCATCACTGTTGTCATCCTGCAAGAGCAGATAGGCGTGAACATTGTGCGTGTTATGGGTTGTATCAGTAACACCGAGGGGGTTGAAACCACATAGTCTGCTAGTCCACCCATTTACACTAATGTTCGTCCCGGATGCTCCACTGGAACTTGAGGGAGAAGGGAATTGCGTGTCTCAGTTACTGCTGCGTTGCTGTGCCTGCTGTTGGGTTGCAGAACACGTTGCTGTTTTCTGCTCCCCTCGCTCGGTGGGGCACCTCCCTTGGAGCGCCTCCGTCCCACGGCAGCTGCTGCGGAGCTCGCACGGCGCTCCAAGGCACGGACCGCGTCAGTCCAGTGAGGATCTTTTCATAATATCAGGAATTTCTCTGTGGAGCAGGAGGGCAAAATAAGCCTCATGTCAGCTCCAATGACATTTTAAAAACAAGCGTCGCAGTCAGTGTTCTCTATTATGTTAAATATGCGTGCACGTCAAAATGAAAAGTTTACGTAAAGAAACCCCATTTTCTTCTTCATCTGGTGGTTCTCCCTTTTCCTTAAAATTCTCTGCATGGGGAGTGTTGAGAGAAGGGCTGTTTTGGTGTTCTGTTTTTGAAGCAGACTGTTCTCAATGTTCGTCTGTTCCCACAGAACTAAAAAAAAAAAAAAATCAATTTTTGATTATCATTGAACTATGGCAATTTCAAGCCTGCTAGGCTATGCAAGCAAAATATTCTGCTTTCTAATTTGATAATTTTCACCATTGTCTAAATGAGTGTTCTTTTTCATTTTGCTCTCACTTTTTACAGAAACCTCCTAAATGGAGCAACTAGGTTTTATTTGGTTTGTTTCTTTCTAAGTTGCTTGCCATGTATTTGTTTTATAAGAGGACAACTCAGGTTAGAATGGACCTTGAAAGACCTTCAGATCAAACTCTCGCTCAAAATGGGAACAGCTACAAGGTCAGACAGGGTTGTTCAGGATTTTTTTTCTGTCCGAGTCCTCAACCTCTGAGGACTGAGATGACACAGTCTCTCTGGGCAACCTCTGTCATTGCCCACCTGTCCTTTTTTGGGGGAAGAAGTTTCTCATTATTTGGTTTGAGCCTCTGTTGTTTCAGCATCTGCCTCTTGTGTCTTGGGGTCCCACCACGCACCATGGTAAGAGCACGGCTTGGTCTCCCCAGTAACAGCCCCATAAGCACTGGGAGGCTGCTGGGAGGTCCCTCTGCCCTGACTGAATAAGCCCTGGTCCTTCAGCCTCCCCTGACAGGGCAAGTCCTCCAGCCTCAGGTGTCCTGGTAGCTGTCCCCTGATTGTGCTTCCAAGAATTTTTACAGTAATATGCATATTTAAAAAAAAAAACAACTAACAAAACAAAAAAACCACCCCAAAAATAAAAAAACCTTTAATTTTAATTCCACCTTTTATAGTCCTTATAATAAATAGCCATTATGTGTTTTTAGTTGAAGTTGGTGTGTTAGCATTAATTTTAATTTCCTTCTTTTTGGTTTGGCTTCTAGCAAATTGTTTTTTGCAAATTTCTCAGCCATCTCTGTGAAAGCTAACTTCTGTTCTTGTGCAAGAAACTTTAAAAAAATAAAAAAAAAGATTACAGTAGAAGCAATGACTCAGACCTGAGATATGAACAAATACACGAGGACTCTTGAACTTGGAGAACTGAAAGGAAAATCAGCTGTGTTGGCTTGCTTGGGTTTGGTTTTCAGGGTTTTTTTGTTTTTTTGGTTTTTTTTTTTATTTTTTTAACTGATGCAGAGAAAGCAGAAAGAATACAATTGTTCAATATCTTCAAATTAAAAATTTAGCTGGAATTTAATCCAACTGAGAGGAAGTATTTCAAAAGAAAAAGCCCCATCTGTAGTTTCCTGATATTTAGGTCGCTGTGAGTTCCTAGGGCCAAAACCTGGTCTCAGTGGTGTGAATGTTTGTGTTGGCTACTGAAACGGCCTAAAAGTTCACAGGATAGCACTTGTTTTCTTGTGCTGGTGGTTTACACCACTCATGTTGTTACAAAATTTGACTGTATATGATTTTTGCGTATTTTTTGGTTGTCTGTGGCACTGAGGAGGTTGCTGGGCAGTGGTCCAGGTGCCAGGGAAGGGATTCCCCTGCAACTCCCATGGCTGTTCCCTGAAGGACTGCAGTCTGTGAGAAGGACGCTGTTTTAGGCACAAATGCAAAGCAGACTCCTATCAATAAAGTGAACTTCGCAACTTCTTGCCACCCAGATTGTGTACAATATGCCTTTTAATTATAGAGAATTTTTGTTTTGGTTAAATTAGTTCTACCTAAGGGAGATCAGTACAAATCTGACTAGAGAATAAAAACCATGGGTTAGACATACAAGCCTAACCAGAATCGCTTGTGCTCCAAAAGGGTCCCCCAGATTTTGAGTTAGTTCAGGGACAGAGGAGCCATTTATCTCATTGAGGGAAATTATGATATGTTGGGGCATTGTATCTGGTGCACTTTCTGTCAAATAAACCTCTCTTTTAAGGTGGGTAATGATCTAGTTTCAGAGATTGAAGGGCTTTTTAAGGAAATTTGTCAGGGTATGAATGCTGAAAGGTTTTAATAATTACTATATAACTTTGTTGATCCCTCTGTTTCAGTCTTTATATCATTTGAGAAATGTTTTGCATTTCATCCCCCTACTCCAAGTTATTTGCAAAAGTGTTTAGAGAAGGGCTGTTCAAATCCATGGAGCATCCATTCTTTTTTAATTACATATGAATCCTATATATTTACATGCTTCTAATTTACTTGAGAAATAAAGTTCCAATATCCTGTTGTGTCATTTAAAAAACGAAATGACAAGTGACTCAGAATCTACATGTATTGCATCAATATTTTGTAAAGAAATAAAAAAATCTTTTATTCTCTTCAAAAATTGCCACCATTTCCTTTCCTAAGCCTTGCATTTCACTTGTTTGTGCTGGTTGGCATTAATTATAACATCACTCCTTAATATTTTTTTTTTTTTTAAATTTCTTACAGCTTTATTCCTCCTGTGTTGGATTTGTGTGTGGTTTATGTCAGCCTGCCAAGTTTTCCAGTTATCTGGATCACTCTGTTTACTATTAAAGCATTAACAGAATGGGAGCTTCCTTTTTGGTGTCTGAAACATTGACTGGGTGCCAAGATATTCAGGCCCAGGGATTTGAAATTTCTTGACCTTAACTTTTCCCGAGTTAGTCATGGTAGTTGTTTTGTAAACAACTTTTTTTTACTCATAGGAAAGAGACATTTACATTTTCTTCAAATGCTTCTACCATTTCCTTCTGATGATGTATTGTGGCATTCTTTTAGTTGTGATGTAATTAAGCTCTCCTTTCTTAAGTAAAATTTCACTAGGGAATACCTAACATTAGCTTTTCTCCTGAAGTCATCTATCTTTTTAGAAAGCTTTTTTTATTTCTCTCCCTCTCCCTCCATTTTTTTTTCTTTAATCTAGTGTAGCCTTCTATCATTCAAAATAAAGTGAGGTGCCTAGAACTTCTTCGTAAGGTTTTATTATATGTTTACTGACTGTTATTCAGATTTCTGTTTATTCTTTTTTTCAAATTTATTTTAAACCATTTACTTCAGAAAAAAACTCCCCTCTCAAGCGTGAGAATAAATTGTATTTGTAGCAGTAGGTGTGATTGCAGTACTAACTCTTAATTTGAGGCTCAGTTACTTGTTTTCTGCCAAAGTTATGCCTTGTTATGTTAAATAGAAAATGAGAGGTGAAGAAGCTTCAGCAGGTATTTCTAAAACATGCTGGTTTCTCTATTGAGAGAGATCCCAGAAGGGAAGAGGGAAAGTTCCACAATAAGGTGAAAGAAACAAGTCAGTAGGTAACCTTCTACAGAAGGAATAGAAAATGAGAGGCTGAAAGGAACAAAATGCTAAGAACCTACAAACAGTGTGATTGTCTCAATGACATTTAAAATAGATTTCTGAAGCCTCCCAAACAGGGAATTGAAATGTTACCTTGAATTTTAAACAGTATGTATTTATGTTGAGGAAACAATAATTCTAGTTTAATAACGGATTTGTTCCTTAAACTGCTCGAGATAGGCAGCAATGCACATTAATGTTATAAAACTATCAGGTATTAATTGTAACTATTCTGTTATAGAGATTTTGTTCTGCCTCCTATTTACTAGAGATGCTAAGTTTGAGTGGCAATTAAAATAGAAGGGAATTGCGTTTTAAAAGAATGCAAAAATATGGCCTCTCACTCTGTTCCTCCAAAGTTTTAAAGTAGTGCTGATCTTGCAGTTTAATGCTGTGAAAAACGGCCTCTTCTAACCTTGAGAGTTTTATTTTAAGAGACTATATTTTAAACTTTCAAAGCCATAAACGAAGCTTTTTAAATATAGATATATTTTCAAAATAGCAATGTACAACAGGGTCTTGCTACACTCACTTGTAATTTTTTATTTTTTCTTTGTGTGTTGTAGTCAGTGACATAAATTTGCTGCAGACTTCGCTAATTCACTTTGTATCAGTGAAGAATTTGGTCAGCACTGCTGAAGATGCGAGTCATCTGCCCTTGTTGGTGTTCAGTGCAGCCTTCGCCATCCTCCAGGTGTGTGGTGTCACACAGAAGTAACCACATGTTCTGTTAGCTGTTTGTAGCCATTGTTTTGCAGCAAGAGACATAAAGATAACTCTAAGACCCTGGATTTGAGAAAGGCTTATAAGCGTAGATAAATATTGTCATTAAAATCAGCAAAAATACGGGGTGGG